>SKCR01017710.1:0-109290 GCA_019454045.1 Zanthoxylum bungeanum
TACCCCGTACCATGTTCTCATCGATTTACAAGACATGGTTGGCTTCTAACAAAACACCATGTCTACCCAATTCTCCAGAAATATTCGCCGATGAATATCATATGTATCAGACGTAGTAATACTAATATTATGTAATGCGTAATACGATCCAGTATCAGATGTCACATGTTAGGCCTATGGTTGGCTCTGTGTCTGCCCCGTACGAAGCATATATCGGATCCTGAGTAACTAATCTCTGTAATCGGGAAGTCATGACCTAGTCATACTATCCCGATAGCTGCAGCTTTTAAGAGTACTAGTTTCGTATCCTGTGTAACCATCATCTCCATATGACTGAAGTGATACTCCCATCTTGACATCACATCCAATACACTACGATTCTCAGTAAACCCAATACAGGTGTACACAGAACCTGTTAAAGCTCCAGACGACCAATACTAAAGTAAACTGATTGTCGCAAGTAATAGCGACGTAAGTCTCAGGTTAAAGATCACATACACCTACCCTGATTCGGATTCCCATAGACACATAGTCATACTACCAATGGGATTCCGAATAGGTCTATCCAGAGCGAACTGTTCCCGGTCCAACGGCTAACAGAACCTCTTATTACACTTGCATAAGTATCCAATACCTAAATATATGAGAACTATGATGTTAAGCTTCCATAACGTGCACAAGTGTAATACTAGTCTATTCCGCATTATCAATGTCCAATCTCAATAATACTTCGACTAGAGATATTTAATGATTAAACCGTTCGTGGATTAATATTGTCTCATATCTTATTAATCCGATTTAACCATATGGACTTTTATCATTAATATATATCCAAGTAATTCAATTACAATAATGATAAAATAGCAATTTCCTTTTGTCACATAGTTAATTTGTACAAAAACACAATGTTCTTTACAAATAGTGATGCTATGGGTCATAATTGTCAAACAATCTCCCACTTGGCCTATAATCAATCACTCAAGTATCTAACACCTGAACTATGTACATGTCGCTCAAACTTTTACTGAGATATAGCCTTCGTCAGCAGATCTGCAATGTTATCATCTGATGCGATCTTCTCGATCTTCACATCGCCACGATGTATGATCTCACGAATCAGATGAAATCGTCGAAGTACATGCTTGGATCGTTGATGAGATTTTGGTTCCTTAGCCTGTGCGATAGCCCCATTATTGTCACAATACAAAGGTACGAGCTCAGCTGTTAACGGAACTACTCCTTATCCAATTAGGAATTTACAGATCCAAACTGCTTCTTTTGCTGCCTCGGCTGCAGCAATATATTTCGCTTCTGTTGTTGAATCGGCAACAGTATCTTGCTTAGAAGATTTCCAGCTCACTGCTCCGTTGTTCAAATAAAATATGTACCCTGATTGCGACTTACAGTCGTCTTTTTCGGTTTGGAAACTTGCATCGGTGAACCTAGTCACCTCAAGTTCTCATTCCCATAAACTAAGAAAGCATCTTTAGTTCGTTTAAGATACTTAAGGATGTTCTTTACACCAATCCAGTGACCATCACCTGGATCGGCCTGATAGCGACTGCACATGCTCAAATCATATGAGACATCAAGTCGCGTACATATCATGGCGTACATGATGATCCGACTACTGAAGCATACAGGATCCGAATCATTGCATCTCTCTCATCTTGAGTTTTAGGACACATATCATTCGATAGAGAGATGCCATGTGACACCGGAAGCAGCCCCCTCTTGGACTGATCCATGTTGAATCTCTTCAACACTTTGTCAATGTACGAGCTCTGGGAGAGTGCCAGCAGCTTTCTAGATCTATCCCGGTAGATCATTATTCCTAGAATAAAG
Source organism: Zanthoxylum bungeanum (assembly GCA_019454045.1). Classification (NCBI taxonomy): domain Eukaryota; kingdom Viridiplantae; phylum Streptophyta; class Magnoliopsida; order Sapindales; family Rutaceae; genus Zanthoxylum; species Zanthoxylum bungeanum. The sequence goes on from SKCR01017710.1 coordinate 1,846, forward strand.
GCTGTCTCTCCCAGGTCTTTCATGGAGAATTTTAATGAAAGCCAAGCTTTCATCGATTGTAGCATGAGAATGTCATTGCTAAGAAGCAATACATCATCAACGTATATGACAATGAATGTCAGTTCGCTCCCACTAAACTTCTTATATACACAAGAATCATCTTCATTTTAAATGAAACCATATTCTTTTATGATCTCATCAAAATGCTGGTTCCAAGAATGCGATGCTTGCTTTAATCCATAAATTGATTAGTTTAACTTGAAAACCTTGTTTGCATGTCTTGGTATGACAAAACCATCAGGTTGTTGCATATAAACATCCTCCAAAAGGTTTCTGTTAAGGAAAGCGGTTTTGACATCCATCTGCCATATTTCATAATCGAAATATGCAGCAATAGCAAGCATTATCCGAATGGATTTAATCATGGCAACATGTGAAAAGGTTTCGTCGTAATCGACACCATGTCGTTGATGATACCCTTTAGCTACAAGCCCGGCTTTGTACGTTTGTACGTTACCTACAATGTTTGTCTTCTTTTTGAAGACCCATTTACAACCAATAGGCTTAATGCCTTCTGGTACATCAATCAATGTCCAAACTTGGTTGGTATACATGAAATCTATTTCGGATTTCATGACATCTTACCATAAAGTGGAGTCGATACCTTGTATCGTTTCCTCATACGTAGCCGGTTCATCTTCCTCAATAAGATTAATGTCTACATGAGGTGAGTCAGAAACCCATACCTCTCAGGTTATTTTCTGACTCTCTCCGACTTACGTGATTCTTGTGTATTAGAAGATTGTGGAACAGTCTCATCCTTGATGGACTGTTCGTGTTCCGTGAGGGTCGGTGCTAGGAACAATATCACTCTGATTTTCATCGAGTTCTACTTTCCTCCCACTTACCAATGCATTCATGAATTCCTTTTTCTAGGAAAACTACATGAACAGCAACAAATATTTTGTTCTCTTGTGGGTTGTAGAAATAATATCCTTTCGTTTCCTTAGGATAACCTACAAACATGCACTTATCCGATTTGGGTTCTAGTTTGGTACTATCCAAACGTTTAACATATGCCCAGCATCCCCAAATCTTCAGGAATAAGAAACCCGGTTTCTTTCCTGTCCATATTTCATTTGGAGTTTGTTCAACAGACTTTGATGGAACCTTATTCAAAATAAGTATTACATTGTTTAATGTGTATCCCCAGAAGGAAATCGGTAGCTCTGTGCGACTCATAATTGACCTTACCATGTCCAACAAAGTTTGGTTTCTCCGTTCGTACACACCGTTCAATTGAGGTGTTCCGGGAGGAGTCCACTGTGAAAGAATACCATATTCTTTCAAGTAATCTTGAAACTCATTGCTTAAGTATTCTCTACCATGGTCCGACCACAATGTTTTAATACTTTTGCTAGTCTGTTTTTCTATTTCGTGTCGAAACTCTTTAAATTTCTCAAAAGTTTCCGACTTGTGTTCCATAAGATACACATAACCATAACGCGATGCATCATCCGTAAAGGTTATAAAGTATTCATATCGACCTCTAGCCTGGCTAGACATGGGCCCGTATACGTCACTATGAACGAGGGCTAATAGCTCGGTGGCACATACACATTTACCACTAAAATGTGTTTTAGGCATTTTGCCTAACAAACAAGATTCGCAGACATCATATGAATTAAGATCAAATCCGTCCAAGTATCCATTCTTCGAAAGTGTGGATATACGAGTTTTGTTAATGTGTCTCATACGACAATGCCACAAATAAGTCTCATCCGTTTTACTCAATTTGAGCTTTTTGTTTGTCATGTTATATGTTTTAGATTCGTTTATATTCAAAATATAAAGACCATTATTCACATCTGCTATACATATCTCAATATCAACTTTATAAACAAAACACCCAGTGTTCCTGAATACAAAGGTATACCCGCATCGGGTTAAACTAGATACAGAGATAATACTTCAAACTAGGTACAAAATGATAGTCGCCTAATGTAAGTACATGCGCTGATGGCAGATTCAAAACATAGGTGCCAACGGCCAAAACAACGACTTTCGTCCAATTTCTGACTCGCAGGTCGATCTCCCCTGAAGCCAGTCTCCTGCTAATCTGCAGATCTTGCACATCTGTACATATGTGAGTTCCACATCCAATATCAAAAATCCAATTTTTAAAATTGGTAGTAGACATGTTTATTTCAATAACAAACATACCTGAAGTCGGAGCCTTGCCCGCCTTCGCTTCCTTCAAGTCCGCCTTGAACTTACGGAAATCACGTTTCCAGTGACCCCGTTTGCCACAATGTAGGCAGACGTCTTGGGATATGTCATTTGTCTTCCCAAAAGACTGTGACGATTGAGACTTGCCCTTCTTTTTCTTCTTCTTCACACCCCCAAAAGTCTTCGGCCAAGCCTTTGCCTTCTTGGATGTCGAAGTAAGATGCGCCTCGCGCTTCTTGCCTTTTAGAAGCTCTAGCTCTACCTCTTTCAGCATAGCCATTAACTCTCCAAGAGTTTTCTCTTGGTTCATCATATTATAGTTCATGATGAACCTGCCCCAGCAGTCGGGCAGAGACTGTAAGATCAAATCTATAGAAGTCTCGACCTCGAAGGTAATGCCCAACTGACCCAGCTGTTCGATGTCAGCAATCATCTGCGACACGTAGTGTTCGATAGATGTACCATCTGACATACGAGAGCGAAAGAGCTTCTTCTGCAAATCATACTTCTGAGATCTAAGATTAGATCTATGAAGATCCTTCAACTTCAACATCATCGCATAAGGATCCAATCCATTGTTCTGACGACGAAATTGAGGAGTTATTGCAGCAAGCATAACGAATTGAGCAGTAAAGTTATCATCATGATGAGTCTTCCAAAGCTCATGCTCTACTGGCTGCTCAAGTCCGGGCTCAGGCCCGAGAGGTCTCTCTATTACATAGAGCAACTTCTCAGCTCCCAGGACTATCCTGAGGTTCATTTCCCAGTCTGGAAAATTTACGTCGTTAAAGACATTCTCACCCATGATTATGTCCTTAACGCTTATCTTTCTAGCCATTTTGATTGCTATAGTCCAACTATCCAATCAAACGTTTCGGGTACACTCAAATGCAATGATTACTATAGTCCAACTATATAACCAACTATAAATGGAGTAGTGTTAAGTACAGTCTAACTGTTCAAAGAAAACAATAAATAAATAATATTAGTCCAACTAATATATATAATAACAAGAAATAATAATAGAGCGCGCAATTAGCGAGTATTAAACGAAATTGCAAATTTAATACTAGCCTCCCACTAATTTTCGGAGAGCCTCTAACCCTCCATTGAGTACTTGGGAAACCTAGTTTCCTAGTGGGCTAGGATCCCGTTAAATAATACACAACCTTAACTTTGGCTAACAAGCTGTATAAAATTTAACTAGGTAGATCTCTAAGATCAATTGGATCCCATCCAATTCCTAGATCCGGTAGGTGGACATCCAAGTCCGAAACATATATCTAATATATTTCCTAACTTGTTTCCTCTGAATCAACTAAGCCTTGGCTTTGGCTCAACAAGCTTAATGATTCCAGTTAAGCGCGACCCATTGATAGTGGGAAAGCTTCGTAATCCACGTCGATGAACAAGAGTAACCTTGACTTTGGCCAACAAGTCACAACTGCCCAAGACATGCGATATTAACAAAGCTTTCATGGTTCAAACACATTCGTGATAGACAATGATCTTGACTTTGGCCAACAAATCAAAGCCAATCTTGGATCTTAAGAGAGAACCACTCAATGGAAGGAAAAACGCTTAATATTAAATGTGATGGTGTTTTCGTAAATTTGCAACCAATTTATTATCTTTGATTAGGTCTCATCATACACCCTTAAAAATGCATTCTAAAAGCATAATAAGGCGCGATAAATATAATAATGATATGCAGATGGATATTCATACATATTGTTCCTAGAACAAATCTTTCTCTCCCGCTAGCACTTTCCATTCTTCTATATACCCAATTACATAACACTATAAGAAACCTCATTAACATTGAGGGGAATTGTTGAGAAGAGAAATACAATGAGAATAAGAGGTGATAGGCTGGACACGCAGGTCCAATTTCAAATAAATACCATATTTACAATAATTTTCAAAATTGCCCTCACCCATCTAATATCCATCCGATATACATTATTCAAAAAAATACATCCAAGCATTCACACATAGAATGTTGTCAATCAATGTAATCCAATTAATTAATTCTTCAATTAATGACCATCCAATGTTCATACAACGATTTGATTTGCGCGAGTCCAACTCGTTTGAGAATAAATACTCAAAGTAAGTATTCTTGAATTATATCGAACTACAATATTAAATCCAATTTAAATTGTATTCAATACTAATTCAAGTTTAATTCCAAATTAAATAATTACATTTATTATATTATAATGCATTTTTAGACTTGGATTCCAAATCCAATCCAAATGGTCTCAAAGGCCCATTTAGCATCGAATGCCAATTCTATTAGGTCCAATGAGCTTTAATTAATTCTTTAGGCATGAACTTTTGGCCATTATGGATCAAGCCATAATGCCTTGGCCCATTTAGGAATCACTCTATGCCTTCAATTAATTTTGGCCTATTAGGCCTAATTAGTTTATAAAAGGCACAAAAGTCATATTTTGGACTTTTATGGAAATAGTTTAGGCCCAATTGAATCCAACCCAATTGTCCACAACTAAACTTGGCCCAACCAAGCCCATTAATCCAAATATAACCAAATTAGCCTATTTAGCATTTTAGGGACTAATTTACATTAATACAATATTCCAAATATTACATTAATCCAATTTAAATGTAATTAACATAACTAATTAATTAATCTAACATTTCCAAAATATTAATTAATCTAATTAATCATACTTATCATTCTAATTCATGTCCAACACAAATTGAAGCAAAATCAAGTCTCCAACAACATGCTTCTCACGGCAATGACAAGAAATTAACATCCAATTTGATTCCAATCCAATTAAATCAACATTCAACATATATTTCATGCCATTAATATTAGTGTTCCTAGAACATGCCAATGATCTCTAAGGTGATTTGTGTGTGAATAAATTAAAGACAAGTTGCGGAAATACTCACTTTGATCGGATGAAGTTCAAGACTTTTTTCTTTGTTGTAGAAGCTCCAAGCCCTCCTTTTGAGTTCCAAACTCTTGGGTGAGTTTCCCTATCACCTTTAATTGACTCCCAAAGTGCTAGCTTTGTCCAAAATTGGAAGCAAAATTTTCTCTCCAAGAGAAATGAAGAATCAGCCATGTAGAGAGAAATGAGAGAGATGAGTGAATAATGTGTTGACTTGGTTGGTGTGTGTTTTAAAATAATCCAATTACTTTTTTCAAACCACTTCCAACACAATTAAATATAGCCAACTACTCACATCAAGTGTCAAAAGGTTGATGTAAGTAAAGTGAGTCCCACCACTTTAAAGTCAAAATTTGAGTTGGCTTACTCAACACACTTTGGGCCCGGTTCGTTTAATCTGACTAAACGAATTTTCCGTCGCTATGTAATTAAATCTAATTTAATTAAATAATAATACCCAGTAAAATTATTACGGAAGTCGCTTACGAATTAATTCCAAATTAATTCGTTCGCTTGAATTAAAATCTAATTTTAATTCCGTATTGAAATCCAATTTCAATTAATATATCCAATATAATATTTTAGCCCAAATAAATAAATTAAATAGAAAAAATCCAATTTAATTATTAAATTTATTTTACCGATTAATTCTAAATTAATCGTGTTCTTTCTTCTAGTCAAATTAATCCCATATTAATTCTTGACGCAATTAATCCTAGATTAATTCTCTCTCTGTTAATTAATCCCAGATTAATTATTACCGCAATTAATCCGAGATTAATTTTCTCTCTCATAATTAATCCCAGATTAATTTTGTTCGAGTCAAATGTCATCGGTGAATCTTTGGGAAGCGACCCAAGAGATTCCTAGATATGTTGGCAATAAATATGGTCATCGGACTATCCGAACATGTGCGTACCTGGTACCACGTTCTTACCGATTTACAAGACATGGTTGGCTTATAGCAAAGTACCATGCCTACCCAATTCTCCGGAAATATATTCAACATGTAATATATATAATCTGTATCAGGCATAGTATATATTGTATTGCGTATTACGATCCAGTATCGGATATCACATGCTAGGTCTAGGGCTGGAATTATGTCTGCTCCGTACGAAGCATATATCGGATCACTAGAAACTAGTCTCTTTAATCGGATAATCATGACCTAGTCATATTATCCCGATAGCTATAGCATTTATGAGTACTAGTTATGTATCCCAGCGTGATCATTATCTCCATATGATTGAAGTGATACTTCCATCTTGACATCACACCCAACACACTACGATTCTCAGTATACCCAGAAGAGGCGTACACAGAACCTATTAAAGCCCTTAACGACCAAAACCAAAGTATAATGATTGTCACAAGTATTAGCGATGCAAGTCTCAGGTTAAGACCAAATACACCTACCCTGATTCGGATTCTCATAGACACATAGTCATACTACCAATGGGACTCCGATGGGTATATCCATAGCGAATCTGTTCCCGTACCATCGGCAAACAGAACCTCCTATCACACTTGCATGAGTATCCAATACCCAAATATATGAGAACTATGCCGTTAGGCTTCCATAACGCGCACAAGTGTAATACTAGCCTATTCCGTATTGTCGATGTCTACTCTCGATAATACTACGACTATGGATATTTAATGATTAAACCTTATGTGGATTAATACTGTCTCATATCTTATTAATCTGGTACTAATCATATGGACTTTTATCATTTATATATCCATGTAATTCAATTACAAATGATAAAAGAGCAATTTCATTTGTCATATAGTTAATTTTGTAGAAGAACACCATGTTCTTTACAAAATAGTGATGCTATGGGTCATAATTATCCAAAAACCTCCCACTTGGCCTCTAGCCAATCACTCAAGTGTCCAACACCTGAACTATGTACGGGTTGCTCAAACTTCTGCTGAGAAATATCTTTCGTCAACGGATTTGCAAGGTTATCATCTGATGCGATTTATTCGATCATCACATCACCACGATGTATGATCTAATGAATCAAATGAAACAGTTAAAGTATATAATTTGATCATTGATGAGACCACGGTTCCTTAGCCTGTGCTGTAGCCCAGCTCAGCTGCTAACAGAACTACTCCTAATCTAATCAGGAATTTATAGATCCAAAATGCTTCTTTTGCTGCCTCAGCTGCATCAATATTCCACTTTTATTGTTTAATCGGCAACATTATCTTCCTTGGAAGATTTCCAGCTCACTGTTCAGTTATTCAAACAAAATGTGTACCCTTATTGTGACTTACAGTCGTCTTTCTCGGTTTGGAAACTTGCAGCGGTGAACCCAGTCACCTCAAGTTCTCCTTTCCCATATTCTCAGAAAGCATCCTTAGTTCATCCAAGATACTCAAGGATGTTCTTTACTTCAATCCAGTGACCATCACCTGGATTGACCTGATTGCGTCTACATATGCTCAAAGCATATGAGACATCAGGTCGCGTATATTTTCATAACATACGAGCTCTGGGAGAGTTTCAGCAGCTTTCTAGATCTATCCCAGTAGATCTTTATTCCTATAATAAAGTCTGCTTCTCCCAAGTTTTTCATGGAGAATTTTATGAAAGCCAAGCTTTCACCGATTATAGCATGGGAATGTCATTGCCGAGAAGCAATACATCATCAATATAAGGACAATGAATGTCAGTGCGCTCCCACTAACCCTCTTATATACACAAGAATCATCTTCATTTTGAATTAAATCATATACCATTATGATTACATCAAAACGATGGTTCCAAGAATTCAATGCTTGCTTCAATCCATAAATGGATCGATTTAACTTGCAAGCCTTGTTTGCATGTTTTGGCACGATAAAACCATCAGGATGTTACATACAAACATATTCCAAAAGGTTTCCGTTAAGGAAAGAAGTTTTGGAGTCCAGCTGTCATATTTCATAAACGAAATATGCAGCAATAGCAAGCATTATCCGAATGGATTTAATCATGGCAACGGGTAAAAGGTTTCGTCGTAATCAACACCATGTTGATGACGATACCCTTTCGCTACAAGCCTAGCTTTGTACATTTGTATGTTGCCATCCATGTCAGTCTTCCTTGAAGACCATTTGCAACCAATAGGTTTAACGCCTTCTGGTGCATCAACCAGTATCTAAACATAGTTCGTATACATGGATTCCATTTCGGACTTCGTGGCACTTTGCCATAAAATGAGTCGATACCTTGTATCACTTCATTATACGTAATCGGTCCATTTTCCTCAATAAGATTAATATCTACATGAGGTGAGATCAAAACCCATACCTCTCAGGTTATTTTCTGACTCTCTCCGACATATGCGATTCTTGTGTATTCGAAGATTGTGGTACAGTTTCATCCCTGATGAACTGTTCATGTTCCGTAAGGGATCGGTGCCTGGAATAGTATCACTCTGATTTTCATCGAGTTCTACTTTCCTCCCACTTACCACTGCATTTAGGAATTCCTTTTCGAGGAAAACCGCATGAAGAGCAACAAATACATTGTTCTCTTATGAGTTGTATAAGTACTATACTTTGGTTTCTATAGGATAACCTACAAATAGGCACTTATCCGATTTGAGTTCTAGTTTGGTATCATCCAAACGTTTAGAGTATGCCCAGCATTCCTAAATCTTCAGGAATGAGAAACCCGGTTTCTTTCCTGTTAATATCTAATATGAAGTCTGTCTAACAGATTTTCATGGAACCTTATTCAAAATAAGTATTGCACTGTTTAATGCGTATCCTCATAAGGAAATTGGTAGCTCAGAGCGACTCATCATTAACCTTACTATGTCCAACTAAGTTCGGTTTCTCCGTTTGGTCACACCGTCCAACTGAGGTGTTCCGAGAGGAGTCTACTATGAAAGAATACCATACTCTTTCAAGTAATCTTGAAACTCATATGTTTAAGTATTATCCACCATGGTCCAACCGTAATGTTTTAATACTTTGCCAGTCTGTTTTTATACTTCGTGTCGAAACTCTTTGAATTACTCAAAGGTTTCTGACTTGTGTTTCATAAGATACACATAATCGTAATGCGATGCCACATCCGTAAAGGTTACGAAGTATTCATATCCACCTCTAGCCTAGCTAGACATGGGCCCACTTACGTCACTATGAACGAGGGCTAACAGATCAGTGGCACTTGTACTTTTACCATGTAAAATGTGTTTTAGACACTTTGCCTAATAAACCAGATTCGTAGACATCATTTGAATTAGGATCAAATCCGTCCTAGTATCCATTCTTCGAAAGTGTGGATATACGAGTCTTGTTAATGTGTCCCAGACAACAATGCCACAAATATGTCTCATTTGATTTACTCAGTTTGAGCCTTTTGTTTGTCATGTTATATGTTTGAGATTTATTTGTATTCGAAATATAAATACTATTATTCACATCTAATGTGTATATCTCAATATCATCTTGATAGACAAAACATCCGGTGTTTCAGAACATAAAGGTATACCCCCAACGAGTTAAACTAGATACATAGATAATGTTCTTAGTCAAACTAGGTACACTATAACAGTCTCCTAATTTAAGTACATGCCCCAAGGGCAGTTCCAAAACTTAGGTTCCTATGGCCAAAACAGTGACTCTCGTCATGTTTCCGACTAGCAGGTCGATCTCATCTGAAGCCAGTATCCTGCTAATCAGCAGATCCTGCACATCAGTATATATGTATGTTCCACATCCAGTATCAAAATCCAATTTTTAAAACTGGTAGTGGACATATTTATAACAAACATACCTGAAGCCGGAGCCTTACCCCACCTTCACTTTCCTTCATGTCTGCCTTGTCCATACGATAGTCACGCTTCCAGTGACCCCGTTTGCCACAGCTTAGGCAGACATCTTGGGATATGTCTTTTGTCTTCCCAGAAGACTGTGACGATTTAGCCTTGCCTTTTTCTTCACACCCCATGAAGCCTTCGGCCAAGCCTTGGCCTTCTGGGATGTCGAAGTAAAATGCGTCTTGCGCTTCTTGACCTTTTAGAAGCTCTGGCTCTGCCTCATTGAGCATAGCCATTAACTCTCCAAAATTTTTTCTCTTTTGGTTCATGATGAACCCGCCCAGCAATTGGGCAGAGACTATAAGATCAAATCTATATAAGTCTCGGCCTCGTAGGCAATGCTCAGCTAACCTAGCTGTTCGATGTCAGCAATCATCTGCGATACCTAGTGCTCGACAGATGTACCATCTGACATACGCGAGCGAAATAACTTCTTTTGCAATTCGTACTTCTAAGATCTAAGAATAGATCTATGAAGATCCTTTAATTTCAACATCATGGTATAAGGATCTAATCCTTAGTTCTGACGACGAAATTAAAGAGTCATTGCAGCAAGCATAACAGATTGAGCACTAAAGTTATCATCACGATGAGTCTTCCAAAGCTCATGCTCTACTATTTGCTCAACTTCGGGCTCAGGCCCGAGAGGTTTTTCTACCAAATAGAGTAACTTCTCAGCTCACAGGACTATCCTGAGATTCTTTTCCCAATCTGGAAAATTAAAGTCGTTAAAGACATTTTCACACATGATTATGTCATTTGACGCTAATCTTTCAAGTCATCTTAATTGCTATAGTCTAACTATCCAATCAATGATTTCGGGTACAATCTAATGTAATGATTACTATAGTCTAACTATATAATTAAGTACAATTTGATTGGTTACTTTCAAATGTATTGATTACTATAGTCTAACTATATAACCAACTACAAATGAAGTAGTTTGAATACAGTCCAACTGTTCAAATAAAACAACAATTGAATATTAGTCCAACTAATATATTTAATGATGAAAAATAAAATGAGCACGTATTGGCAAGTATCTAAACGAAATTGCAAATTTAATAATTGTCTCCCACTATTTTTCGGCGAGCCTCCAACCCTCTGTGGAGTACTCGGGAAACCTAGTTTCCTAGTGGGCTAGAATCCCGTTAAATAACACACAACCTTGACTTTGGCCAACAAGCTGTATGAAACTTAACTAGGTAGATCTCTAAGATCAATTGTATCCCATCCAATTCCTAGATCCAGTAGGTGGACCTCTAAGTCCGAAACATATATCCAATATATGTAAATATATCCAATATATTTCCTAACTTGTTTCCTCTAAATCAACTAAGCCTTGGCTTTGGCTCAACAAGCTTAATGATTCTAGTTAAGCCCGACCCATTGACAGTGGGAAAGCTTCGTAATCGAAGTCGATGAACCAGAAGTAACCTTGACTTTGGCCAACAAGTCACAACCGCCCAAGACATACGATATGAAACAAAGCTTACTCGGTTCAAACACATCCGTGATGGACAAATGTCTTGACTTTGGCGAACAAACCAATGCCAATCTTGGATCTTGAGAGAGAACCACTCAATGGAAGGAAAAACGCTTAATATTGTATTGAGGGTTTTTTTCGCATAAATTGGCAACCAATTTATTATCTTTGATTAGGTCTCATCATACACCCTTAAGCATGCATTCTAAAAGCATAATAAAGCGCGATAAAATTTAATAATGATATGCGGATGGATATATAACAAATTGTTTTTAGAACAAATCTCTCCATTTCCTCTCTCCCGCTAGCACTATTCATACTTCTACCCAATTACATAATACTTCTAAAGAAACCTCATTTACATTGAGGAGAATTGGTGAGAAGAGAAATACAATGAGAAAATAGGTAATAGGTTGGACACGCAGGTCCAATTTAATAAATAAGTATCATACTTACAACAATTTCCAAAATTGCCCCCACCCATCTAATATCCATTCGATATACATTATTCATACAAATACATCCAAGTATTCACACAAAGTATGTTGTCAATCAATCTAATCCAATTAATTAATCTTTAATTAATGACCATCCAATGTTCAAACAACGATTTGATTTGCGCGAGTCCAACTCGTTTAAGAATAAATACTCAAAGTAAGTATTCTTGAATTATATCGAACTACAATTTTAAATCCAATTTAATTTGTATTCAATACTAATTCATATTTAATTCCAAATTAAATAATTACACTTTCAATAGTGCCTTTTTAGACTTGAATTCCAAATTCAATCTTCATGGGTCTCAAAGGCCCAATTAGGATCCAATACTATTCAATTAAAGTCCAATGGGCTTTCAATTAATTCTTTAGGCGTGGGCTTTGGCCATTATGGATCAAACCCATGATGCCAATGCCCAATTAGGAATCAACATTTGCCATAAAATCAATTTAGGCCCATTAGGCCCAATTAAATTATTAAAGGCCCAATGTCATATTTTGGACTTTATAGGAATGGTTTAGGCCCAAATATGATCCAAGACCAAAATTTGGCCCAACCAAGCCCATTAGCCTAAATACAACAAATTAGATTAATATATCATTCCAAATTACATATTAATCCATTTCAAGAGTAATTAGTATAATTAATCAATCAATATAATATTTCCAAAATACCAATTAATTTAATTAATCATACTTAACATTTCAATTTATGTCCAACACAAATTAAAGCACAATCAATCCATTCCAACATGCTAGGCTCACGGCATTGGCAAGGAATTTGTCATGCAATTTGATTTCAATCCAATTAAATCAACATATATCATACTTATCATGCCAACAACACATCCAATTGTTAAATTTCAAAAAATTAACCATGAGCTTCCTAGGGTAATTCTCGGCCAAGCATGGATTTTGGAGATTTTTGATCTAATCAATTTATCACAAATCCAATGATATACAAATCTAATTCAACATCATATAAACTCAACCAACTCATCAATTTAGGCAAAATCAAGCTCCAAGCATAAAATCCCAAATTAAAGTTTATAAACCCAAGAATCCAAATCAAGCTTAGATCTCGCTTTGATACCTTGTTAGTATCCTAGACATGCCAAGGATCTCTAAGCGTGATTACAAATCTAATTCAACATCATATAAACTCAATCAACTCATCAATTTAGGCAAAATCAAGCTCCAAGTATAAAATCTCAAATTAAAGTTTATAAACCCAAGAATCCAAATCAAGCTTAGATCTCGCTTTGATACCTTGTTAGTATCCTAGACATGCCAAGGATCTCTAAGCGTGATTATTTGTGTGAATAATTCAAAGGGAGTTGCGGAATACTCACATTGATCGGATTTAGGATTTCAAAAATTCCATGGATGTTGAAGCTCCAAGCTTGTTTGTAGAGTGTTTCCAACACTTGGGTGAGTTTCCCTATCACCTTTAATTGACTCCCAAAGTGCTATCTTTGTCCAAAATTGGAAGCAAAATTTTATCTCCAATAGAAAGGAAGAATTGACCATGTAGAGAGAAATGAGAGAGATGAGTGAATAATGTGTTGACTTGGTTGGTGTGTGTTTTAAAATAATCCAATTACTTTTTCAAACCACTTCCATCACAATTAAATGTAGCCAACTACTCACATCAAGTGTCAAAAGGTTGATGTAAGTAAAGTGGGTCCCACCACTTTAAATTCAAAATTTGAGTTGGCTTACTCAACACACTTTGGGCCCGGTTCGTTTAATCCGACTAAACGAATTTTCCGTCGCTACGTAATTAAATCTAATTTAATTAAATAATAATACCCAGTAAAATTATTACGGTAGTCGCTTACGAATTAATTCCAAATTAATTCGTTCGCTTGAATTAAAACCTAATTTTAATTCCGTATTGAAATCCAATTTCAATTAATATATCTGATATATTATTTTAGCCCAAATAAATAAATTAAATAGAAAAAATCCAATTTAACTATTAAATTTATTTTACCGATTAATTCTAAATTAATCATGTTCTCTCTTCTAGTCGAATTAATCCTAGATTAATTATTGACGCAATTAATCCTATATTAATTCTCTCTATGTTAATTAATCCCAGAATAATTATTACCGTAATTAATCCCATATTAATTTTCTCTCTCATAATTAATCTCATATTAATTCTGTTCGAGTCAAATATCAACAGTGAATCTTTGGGAAGCGACCCAAGAGATTCATGGATAGGTTGGCAGTAAATATGGTCATCGGACTATCCGAACATGTGTGTACCTGGTACCACGTTCTTACCGATTTACAAGACATGTTTGGCTTCTAGTAAAACACCATGCCTACCCAATTCTCCAGAAATATACTCAACATGGAATATATATAATTTTTATTAGGCGTAGTATACATTGTATTACGTATTACGATCCAGTATCAGATGTCACATGCTAGGCCTAGGGCTGGAATTGTGTTTGCCCCGTACGAAGCATATATCGAATCACTAGCAACTAGTCTCTTTAATCGGATAATCATGACCTAGTCATACTATCCCGATAGCTATAGCATTTATGAGTACTAGTTTTGTATCCCTGCGTGATCATCATCTCCATATGACTGAAGTGATACTTCCATCTTGACATCACACCCAACACACTACGATTCTCAGTATACCTAGAAGAGGCGTACACATAACCTGTTAAAGCCCCGGACGACCAAAACCAAAGTATACTGATTGTCGCAAGTATTAGCGATGCAAGTCCCAGGTTAAGACCAAATACACCTACCCTGATTCGGATTCCCATAGACACATAGTCATACTACTACCAATGGGACTCCGATGGGTCTATCCAAAGTGAAGCTGTTCCCGTACCATCGATAAACAAAACCTCATATCACACTTGCATGAGTATCCAATACCCAAATATATGAGAACTATGTCGTTAAGCTTCCATAACGCGCACAAGTGTAATACTAGCCTATTCCGCATTATCGATGTCCAGTCTCGATAATACTACGACTAGGGATATTTAATGATTAAACCTTACGTGGATTAATATTGTCTCAAATCTTATTAATCTGGTACTAATCATATGGACTTTTATCATTTATATATCCAGGTAATCCAATTACAAATGATAAAAGAGCAATTTCATTTGTCACATAGTTAATTTTGTAGAAGAACACCATGTTCTTTACAAAATAGTGATGTTATGGGTCATAATTATCCAACAATTAACACATCCAAGTGTCAAAATTTTAAAAAATCACCATGAGTTATTCTGGGGTAGTATTCGGCCAAGCTAGGGAAATTGGGAAAATTTGATCCAATCAATTTTTCAACAATCCAACAATGCAAAACTCCAAGTTATTATCATCTAACATCAACCAACAACTCAATTTTGAATTTTCATGCTCCAAGCAAAATTTCCTAATTAAAGTTTATGAACCCTAGATTTCAAAATCATATTTAGCAAGGCTCTAGATACCATTGTTAGTCTCTAAGACATGCTACAAGATCCTAAACATGATTATTTGTGTGAAAATTATAAGAAAAGTGGCGGAATCACTTACTTAATAATTTGGAGAAATTTCAAAAATTTCATTTCGATGAAGCTCCAAGCTTGTTGATATGTTGTTTGATCATTGGGTGAGTTTCCCTATCACATCAAATGACTCCACCAAGTGCTAGCTTTGATGAAATTTTGAAGCAAAATTTCACAAGGAAGAGAGAAGTGTTCGGCCAAGCCAAAGGAGAAAGAGAGAGTGAATAGTTTCCAAAACTTGGTAGTTGTGTGATTAAAGACAATTATTTATTAAAGCCAACTACTTCCATCAATATAAGACATTTGATGTAAGTCATGTGGTCTCACCACATTTAAATTCAAAATTTGAGTTGGCTTACTCAACACACAAAGTGACTGGTAATTTTATCGGGTTCGTTTAATTCCAAATAAACGAATTTACCGTCGCGCTATAATTAAATCTAATTTAATTAAATAATTATGCTTCGCAAAATTATTACGATAGTCGCTTTCGAATTAATTCTAAATTAATTCGTTCGCCTGAATTAAAATCGAAATTTAATTTCGTATTGAAATTCGATTTCAATTAATATATCTGATATATTATTTTTTCCACAAATAAATAAATTAAATAGAAAAATCCAATTTAACTATTAAATTTATTTTATCGATTAATTCTAAATTAATCGCGTTCTCTTTTCTTTACGAATTTAATCCCAGATTAATTCTTGCCGTAATTAATCCCAGATTAATTTTCTCTCTCATAATTAATCCCAGATTAATTCTATTTAAGTCAAATGTCATTGGTGAATCTTTGAGAAGCGACCCAATAGATTCTTGGATATGTTGGCAGTAAATACGATTATCGGACTATCCGAATACATGCGTACCCCGTACCATGTTCTCACCGATTTACAAGACATGATTGGCTTCTAGCAAAACACCATGTCTACCCAATTCTCCAGAAATATTCTCCGAGGAATATCATATGAGGCATAGTAATACTAATATTATGTAATGCATAATATGATCCAGTATCAGATGTCACATGCTAGGCCTAGGGCTGGCTCTGTGTCTGCCCCATACGAAGCATATATCGGATCCCGAGTAACTAACCTCTGTAATCGGAAAGTCATGACCTAGTCATACTATCCTGATAGTTGCAGCTTTTAAGAGTACTAGTTTTGTATTCGGTGTGACCATCATCTCCATATGACTGAAGTGATACTCTCATCTTGACATCACATCCAATAAACTACGATTCTCAGTAAACCCAATACAGGCGTACACAGAACCTGTTAAAGCTCCAGACGACCAATACTAAAGTAAATTGATTGTCGCAAGTAATAGCGACGTAAGTCTCAGGTTAAAGATCACATATACCTACCCTGATTCGGATTCCCATAGACACATAGTCATACTACCAATGGGATTCTGAGTGGGTCTGTCCAGAGCGAACTGTTCCTGGTCCAACGGCTAACAAAACCTCTTATTACACTTGCATAAGTATCCAATACCTAAATATATGATAATTATGTCGTTAAGCTTCCATAACGCGCACAAGTGTAATACTAGTCTATTCCGCATTATCAATGTCCAATCTCGATAATACTTCGACTATGGATATTTAATGATTAAACCGTTCGTGGATTAATATTGTCTCATATCTTATTAATCCGATTTAATCATATGGACTTTTATCATTAATATATATCCAAGTAATCCAATTACAATAATGATAAAATATCAATTTCCTTTTGTCACATAGTTAATTTGTACAAAAACACAATGTTCTTTACAAATAGTGATGCTATAGGTCATAATTGTCCAACAATATATGTATAGGGTCAGAACGTTTATTCTTCTCGTTTGGTATCAGAACCTTACCTCAGTCATTGACCATTCTTAAATGAATAGAAGTCAACCTTTGAATTGTCCCCCGTTCTTTGATGGGACGAAGTATCTTCATTGGAAACTTCACATGAGAGCTTTTCTCAAATCTCTAGACCAGAGAGTGTGGATGTCGGTGGAGTATGGATGGAAACCTCATGTGGTCACTGTCGAAGGGGTTTCTTCTCCAAAAGACAAACTTTCCTCGTCCAAAGAAGAGTTTGATGAATGTAATAGGAATAACAAAGCTATCAATGCACTACATGCCGCTATTTGTACCTCTGAGTTTAGAAGGGTTTCTATGTGTGAAGTGTCCAAAGATAATTGGGACATCCTGGCTACTATTCATGAGGGCACATTGTCCGTTAAGAACAACAGATTTCAAGAACTGGCTACTAGATTTGAAATGGCTCGCATGAAGGAGGATGAAACTTTCGATGAATTTTATGCTGAAATAAATGACATTGTCAATTCTAGTTTTAACTTAGGTGAAACTATCCCCGCTAATCATGTCATTAGAAAAATTCTTAGATCACTCCCTGAGAAATTTTTGCCCAAGATTACTGCTATAGAGGAGAGCAAAGATATAGACAAGTTGAAGTTAGACGATCTTATGGGTAATCTTCAAGTTTACGAGAGTAAACTCCCAGGGTTTAGAAAGTCCAAAAATATAGCCATGAAATATGTGAAAGTAGAAAATCGCGCTATATCTAATGATGACAAAGACACATCTCTCTCAGATATGGATATGGTCATGTTTGTGAAGAGATTTAAAAAGTTTCTAAACCCTAAGAAAAGTAATATTGACACTGATAAGCGGTGGACAAATAAATCTAGTGATAGTAACCATCATTTTAGGACGGCAAGGAAGGAAACGATAGATGACAAGGATAAGAAATCTCAAACCATTAGGTGTCTTGAGTGTCAAGGCTTTAGAGACATTCATGTTGAATGCCCTACCTTCTTAAAGTCTAAGGGAAAGAAGGCCATGGTTGTGTCTCTATCCGATGATGAAGACGAAGATGAGGAAGATTCTGATGACTCTGGATCAGAAAGAAACTTCACCCATATGGTATTTACCTGCGAAGTGAGTGATCATGAGGAATGTGGAGTTGTCAATGAACCTATGAACGGATCAGAGTGCTCTGAGCAGAGTGACTCTGAGAATGAGGAGGATATCCAAACAGCTTTCATTGAGCTATTCAATGAGAGTTTGAGCATCAAAAAGATAAATACCGAAATCACCAAACAACTTAGAGAGACTGGACTAGAAAGAAATGAGGCTCAAATCAAGCTTGAGAAAATTATGATAGTTGTTGCCGATCTCAAGGAAAGAATAATGGATTAGAAGGCATGATCAAGTCCTTAGAAAAAGATCTTGAACAGACTCGATCACAGTTGTCTGCATTCTCATGTGGCTCTCAAAAGATTGATCATATGATAGACCTATGTGTGCCATCTGGTGACAAAAGAGGTTTAGGTTTTGTTAAGTCCGATGACAATAGTGCTTCGACCTCCAGAACTGTCTTTGTCCCTACTGAAAATTCTATTGATAAACCTAATATGGATGTTTCCCCTAAAGTCTTAGGTAAACAACCTAGTACCAGAGTCGACCCTCCTCATGTTCAGCCAAAAGTTTCAGATGCTCAGCCGAGGTTTGTTCCCACATGTCATTATTGTGGCAAAATAGGTCACACCCGACCTAAGTGCTTCAATCTTAGAAAGAACAACTTTAGAACTATGGAGACCTCCCACCCAAAATGAGTCAAGCACATTAGCTCAACAGGTTTTTAACTTAGATCGACAGACCAAACTCATCAGTGAGAGATTAGCTTTGTTGACTAGGAACTCAGGATCCAATAAAAATCATAGACAAACATGGGTAAGGAAGGAAGAATGTTATATTGCACACATAGCCCTCAAGGCTAGGGACAACCAAATGTGGTACTTTGATAGCGGATGCTCCAGACACATGTGTGGAGATAAAGCTATGTTTGTGTCTCTCGAAGAAACCATGACTGAGAATGTGACTTTTGGTGATGGGGGAAGAGCACCAATTATGGGAAAATGAAGAATAGCCTTGCCTGGTCTCCCCGTCCTTGATGATGTTTTGTATGTCGAAGGGCTAACTGCCAATCTTCTGAGTGTTAGTCATTTTTGTGATACTGGCCTAGAGGTTCGCTTTGAGAGGAAAACGTGTTCCATGTACAATGCTAAAGGTGAGTATGTTGTTACTGGTCTTAGAACTACTAATAACTGCTATGGGATTTTTGTTGGTCAATCTACTGTATGTAATGATGTTAGTATAGATGAGATTGACCTGTGGCATCAAAGGTTAGGACACATCAATTATCATGACTTATCTAAAGTGTCCAAATAGAATCTCTTTATGGGTCTTCCTAAATTAGGAAAGAATGACAACTCTGTATGTGGTCCTTGTCAGTTAGGAAAGCATACTAGAGTTAAGCATACTTGTGTCTCTCACATGCTTACCAAAAGGCCATTAGAACTTCTTCATATGGATCTTATGGGATCTTCCAGGACCGGAAGTTTGGGAGGAAAAAAGTATAGCATAGTTGTGGTAGATGACTTCTCTAGATACACTTGGCTAGATCTTCTTAGGGAAAAATCTGAAGCCGCTGAAATCATTCAGGTCCTGTGCAAAAGGTTGATGACTGAGAAAGACTTGAATATTACTAGAACTCGGACTGACCATGGTCGTGAGTCTCAAAATTCCAATCTCGGATCTTTTTATGCCAACAAGGGCATAAAGCAGAAGTTCTCTGCTTCTATCACTCCACAGCAGAATGGAGTTGTTGAGAGGAAAAACAGAGTTATTCAGGAAATAGCTCGTGTCATGATTCACAGCAAAGGAATCGCCTTACACTTTTGGGGAGAAGTTGTGTGCACTGCTTGTCACATTATCAATCGGGTATTTCTTAGACCCGGAACTGACAAGAATCCGTATGAAATATAGAAGGGTAAGAAACCTACGGTAAAATACTTCAGGGTGTTTGGTAGTCTCTGCTACATTCTGAGAGACAGAGAGAATTCGCAAAGTTTGATGCCAAAAGTGATGAAGGCATGTTTCTAGGATACTCTCATAACAGTAGAGCCTATAGAGTGTTTAATAAATGTAATCTTACAGTTATGGAAACTATCAATGTGACTGTGGATGATGATAATCGTAGTCCTAATACTGAGGGGGAGTCAGTTCCTATTATTGACAGTGTTGGAGAATCTGATGTTGTAGGAACACCTGACAACACGATTACATCTGATCATCCCGATAAATATAACTCCCCAAAGAATGATAAACCACATGAGTTATCCCCGTCATCTCGTGTCAAGCTGAATCACCCTAAAGAGAATGTTCTTGGTGATGTCGCAGAGGGTTTGAGACTACATGGAAGATTACGTAATCAATTATCGTTTGCTTGTTATATGTCTCAATATAGCCCAAAAAGGTTGAAGAGGCTCTCTTGGACGAGTGTTGGGTGAACGTTATTCATGATGAATTAAATCAATTCACTCGTGATGATGTCTAACACCTTGTATCCCGACCTCAGAATACAAATGTGATTGAGACCAAGTGGATCTTCAAGAACAAGACTGATGAACATGGGACCATAACAAGGAACAAAGCTCGTCTAGTGGCCCAAGGCTATACCCAGGTTGAAGGAATAGATTATGATGAGACGTTTTCCCCAGTGGCCAGGTTAGAATCTATTTGTATCCTTCTAGCAGTAGCATGAGGTATGAGATTCAAGCTGTATCAGATGGATGTCAAAAGTGACTTCTTGAATGACATCCTACAAGAAGAAGTATATGTAGAGCGGCCCAAAGGATTTGTGGGTATCGATTACCCTGACTCTGTCTACAGGTTGAAGAAAGCCATGTATGGTCTCAAACAAGCTCCTAGAGCTTGGTATGATAGACTGACCTCCTATCTTTTAGATCATGGTTACTCTCGAGGGGGAGTTGACCGAACTATGTTTATTCGAAAGGTTAATGACATAATTACCATTGCTCAAGTATATGTCGATGATATTATTTTCGGTTCACCTCGTGACTCCCTTGCATATGAGTTTGCCGATGCTATGACACATGATTTTGAGATGAGCATGATAGGAGAGCTAAATTATTTTCTTGGGCTCCAAGTTAAACAACTTGGAAATGAGACGTTTGTCTATCAATCCAAGTATGCTAGGAATCTTGTCAAACGAATCGGATTGGAAGGTAAGAAACATACTAGAACTCCCATGAGCACTAGTTTGAAGCTTACTAGTGATTTATCGGGCACCAGTGTGGATCATACACTATACAGAAGTATGATAGGTAGTTTGTTGTACTTAACAGCAAGCAGACCTGACATTGCTTTTAGTGTAGGAGTTTGTGCTCGATTTCAGGCAAATCCTAAGGAATCTCATTTGAGTGCTGTCAAACGTATCATTCATTACGTTCACGGCACTATCGAGTATGGATTAATATATACTGAGAACTCCAATACTTTCCTAGCTGGTTACTCTGATGCTGATTGGGCCGGTTGCGCAGAAGATAGGAAGAGCACCATTGGTGGATGCTTTTATGTGGGTACAAATCTTGTAGCCTGGATGAGCAAGAAGTAGAATGTCGTATCATTATCCACGGCCGAAGCGGAATACATGGCAGCTGGGAGTTATTGCACTCAATTTCTCTGGATGAAGCAAATGTTGAATGATTATGGGATTCCTCAAGACACTATGACAGTATTTTGTGACAATTCTAGTCCTATAAACATATCCAAAAATCTTGTTCAACATTCTCGCACTAAACACATTGACATTGTCATCATTTCATTCGTGAACTGGTTGAAATTAAGGTTGTTTCTCTTGAATATCTTCCCACCGAAAACCAACTCGCTGACCTCTTTACCAAACCACTTGACAATATTTTATTTGAATTCCTTCGGTCAGCCATAGGGATGTGCCTTTCTCAGTTGCTCTCTGTTATATTGGGTGTGTGTGAGTGCGTGGGTTTCATATGTTTAGTTATTTTCTTTTTCTTTTTCTTTCTTCTAGTTCATATCATTTACAATGTTTTTCTTTTCCCCGCATGTTGTCCTTGTGTGAGTTCATCATTTAAAAAAAAAATCTTCACTAAAACACCTATTGTCTATCAATCTCCCTGTGATCCCAGTCTAGCTAGTTGGTGTGTTTCATGTTTTCCCATCATATGACTTGGTGTGCCTATGTGGTGTATGTTATCTCTTAGTATGACTGGTGTTTGACATATATCACACACTATTTTTATATATGAAACTTGGTCGCATGTATTGTGTCTTGGACTGGCAGCCTGTAATTCTCCTTGCTATGACCTCTGTTTGGTATGACCTTTGACTAGTCGACCATTGTGCCCTCTCTTCAGTTATTATATTTAAAAAAAACAATACAAAACAAAACAAAAATCAAAATAAGAGGTATTTGTGACTCATGTAAAAGCAACAAAAGACAAGGGAAAAACTCTTCACTCGAAAGAGGTATTTGCTCATGAGCTCGTGTTTTAAAGGGGGGTCATTTGCACAATCTATCTTGGTCCTAGTGGCACTGGGTTTGACTACCATTCTGTGAGTACTGCAAGTTCTTGAGTTCGGACTTCATGTTTGTGCTTAATCCAACCCATAAATTTTAGATCTTAAGTTTTATCTTGTTGTGCACATTTTCTTCACTCAAACCCCAACTATACTAAGTTATTAATATTCATCTCATACATGTCATGTTTAACTTGTGTGGGTGTCGTGTTTCCCCATTTTTGCTATTCTTTGGCCTCATTGGATGGTGAATGGTGTTTGAGTTATGTTTGGGTGCTTGCTATTTGTTTTCGTTCGTGTACTGTTTTTATCCCGTTCGAACGTTTATCTCCAGAACTTTTTCGTTCGTGTACCGTTTTCCTTACATTCGAACATTTTCCTCAAGACCCTTTTCGTTCGTGTCATGTTTTTATATCGTTCGAATGCCTCTTTTCTGAGGCCTTGCGTTTGTTACGTGTTTGACCCCCGTTCGAATATTTTCTGGGTATTTAAATTTTTTTCTTCTGTTTTGGGCATTCGCACGTTTCTTTTTCTCTTCTTTCATTCGTGGCTCCTCTCATTCCTTATCCATCCTCTTTCTTACAAGTCAGATCTAGTGTTGTGTGGCCCTCATCTACCAATTTGCGGCCTCATCTCCTCCTCAACGGTAAGATTTCTTCTCATTTCCCATTCTTCAATTTTTCTTCTCACTTTTAGGGTTTTTCCCATTTTGTTTTTGCCTTCCCTCTCATGTTGTAGGCTTAAGTTTCTTTCTGTTGTGTGTGTCTTGATTTCTTCCTCTTTTGTAGAGATCTGCATGTTTCTAGGTTGGATTTTTTTTTCGTTCTGTTGAAGTCGCGTTCGAACGCCCAAGAACGTCATTCGAACGCCTTGTGTTTCCATAATTTTTCTCATGTTTTTGCACTTAGTTCTTGTTGCCATTTATTCTAATATGTTTTCTTGTGTGTTATAGAACCCAAAGAAGACGATCGCATCCAAGAAATGTTCTCGCGACTCGGTTCCTCGGGATCGATTTCGCAGCCCCTCGACTTTCTGTCTCTACGATGAACATTTCTCTTAACGGAGCCTCTGTTTGGAACACAATGTTTTGGAAGACGAGTTACGTGATTTAGGTGTCATGACTATGCTTGTTAACCAGGGTTGGGACCCGCTTCTCTCCAATTTTGTTGGTCCTTCTACCTCCATGGTCCATGAATTTTATGCCAACATGGAGGTGGTTTCTTCTACATCATTTTCCGTGTTTATTCGCGGACATCACTTGGTCATTGACATCTCGGTCTTATCTCGGGTCCTTGCCATCCCTGAAGTGCCCTATTCTCAGTACCCTTGGAGGCCCAGTCAAGGTCATTCGGATCAGCTTATTCTTAATGTTGCTTCTGGCCACCATTGTCCTTTCACCGATGGCACTATAGTTATTGCTACCCTATTATCATCCTATCGGCTGCTTAATCGAATTATGTGCCACAATTTATGGCAGAAATCTCATGTCAACACGCAACCCCTCTCCATGATTTCCTTTCTGTACGCCATTGAGCAAGGCCCGTCAATTGATATTGTTGATGTGATTCTTCGTTAGATGACTCGCATTCGCACCTTCTTCTATGCTGCACACACTCTTCCTTATGGGTGCCTTATCCGCCGGATCATCTCGATGTTGGTTCCTGATTTTATGCATGATGCACCGCTCCCTATGTTGAAACTGATTTGGCGTTTGAATGTGTCCTCTGGTGCCGCGCATCTTTCATCGCATGCTCGTGAGCCTAGTTCCTCTCTGGCTATCGACCCAGTTTCTACTCCTGCTGCACCTCTTGCCTCAGCTGCTGCCCCAGCTGCTGCCTCCTCCTCTTCTGCCAGTGTTCCCAATGATTTCTTTCAGCGGATGTTGGAGACCCAAACGTCCATCCTGGCTCAGCTCCAACTACATTCAGACAGTTTATCTAAGATCCTCACTTCTGATCACCGCTTGGAGTCTCAGTTTGATCGGCATTATGTGGTTACACATTGTGACTCTGACGAAGATAATCTTTCTGAAAGTTCAGAGTTAGCCTCGTAGCCTCGATTCGGTCTTCTCCTTCATTGTCCTCTTTTTTCATTTCGTGTCAAAAAGGGGGAGATTTTATTTAAGGGGAATTATTAGATTTATGGGGAGTTCGTTTGTTTAGGGATCTTTGTTGTAGCTTGATGTGATGTACTTATCTTTCTTTAATTTGTTGTTGAGAACTGTTGCTGACTATTGCTATAATTTAACGAACCTTATCTATTTTGAATGAAATTGGTTAATAATTGTTCTTGATTACATGCTTTCGGATATTGCTTCTTCATGTTTACTCATATTTTCTTATGCTTTGAATTTCCTTTTGCTTTTCACGGGGTTTTCTGTTTGAGTGTGTTTCAGGTGGTAGAAATTCAATTGGCTGTCTTCACCTCTTCAAGACTTAGGACTAGATCGAGTCTTATATGTAATATGTATGTGTCTTGATGGTGGACATTGATTATTGTTGGGTTCTTATTATTTTTAGTCCTTGTATTAGGTTGTTTTGTCACGGAATGCCAAAGGGGGAGTTTTTTGGGTTTACGTGTTGGAAAATTCCGTAACAAACTGTGTTACATTGAGTTGTAATGAGTCTTGAAGTGCTTGGGTGAGTTGCTGACTTGACAGATAGTTTTATCAGAGGAGTGTTCGTGGCACGTTCGTTTATTTGTTTGAACACAAGTCGTTAGTGGCACGTTCGAGTGTTTGTTCAAACGTTTGTCGTTAGTGGCACGTTGTTATCGTCGTTCCAATCAAAACTTCCAGAGACCAATCGTTCGAGGCACGTTCTCATCTCGTTCGAACGATCCTTTCCAGTAGCTTCACATTCGAGTAGCGTTCGTATTTTCGTTCGAACGCATGTTGCAAAATCCTTCGCGTTCGTGGCGCGTTCTTTGAGCGTTCAAACGCCAGTCGCATCTTCTATTTTTCTGATGCGTTTCTGAAGGCGTTTTTCCTTTGAGAAAACCCTACCTATAAAGAAAACACTCACCCTCTTTACAAGGGTGGAAAACATTACCCTAAACATTTCTTGCTTTGATTTTTCCAACCCTTTGAAGATTTCTAACCCTTGAAGACTCAATCTTATATGTCTTCTTCTTTTTAAGTGATTTTATTGTTTCATCACCATCTACCATTCATATACATCCTGACCAATATTCTAAGCCTTCTGAGATTGAAGGTTGAGATTGTCATTCGAAGCTCCGTGGCGTAGCTAAATAGATTCAATTCACTCAGACTTCAGATGGTCTGAAGAAAGTTGCTTGATGCAGGCTTGGGGAGTTCCTTGGGTAATTACAATTGTGGGAATAGAGTCGGCAAAGTTGTTGCTTTAGGTCTTTTCACCATCTCTGTAAGTTTCTCTCATATAGTGGATTTGGGTGGTAGCCTATACCCGGGGTGGTTTTTTATTCGCACGAGTTTTCCACTTCGTAAACAAATCCACTTGTCCCTTTTTCATTTTCTGCAGTTTATTATTTGTAATTGATGCTTCACTTTATTTGACTTGCTAAATTTGAGGTTGATTGATATCTTATTGTAGGATCTCTAGCCGAAACGTGTTTTGGATAGAGTAGTTATTTTTTATTTCTGCACATTACACATATTCCCCTCATAGGTATATAGAGTCAGAACGTTTATTCTTTTCAGATCCATTCTGCCGAACCACGTTAAACCCTATGTTCTATCTTTGCGTTTTCTCATCTTTTGCTAAGTTTGTATTTGGTTCCCAACAAACCAAACAAATTCACAGTTGATGGAGAATTGTTCAAGCAATTTTGATGACTCCAATCCCAGTAATTTTCAAGGCATGATCATTGCCTAGAAAAAATCGATCCTTCAGAGACAGGTTTATAATGACAAAACCATTCTCTCCTAGAGGTCATGTGCCATGTTGCTGCAGAATCAACCAACCAGAATCCAGTGATGTTACTGATACAGTTGCTTCCTGAGTTGAGTCTCCCAAGAGCATATACAAGTTTGCTGAGATCTTTTCAGCTTTTAAGACAGTAAGTGCTCCTTTCACCATTTTTAATTCCTCATTTTCAACAATGGTCTTCTATTCGAGGTCATCTAATTGTCCACTTGACAGAAGATTTTTCTTCATTCCCACAACATGTCGAATATCTTGTACAGTGCGAATAATACCATCGTACATTTTTATTTTGATGACTCCAATCCCAATAATTTTCAAGGCATGATCATTGCCTAGAAAAATCGATCCTCCAGAGACAGGTTCATAATGACAAAACCATTATCTCCTATAGGTCATGTGTCATGTTGCTGCAGAATCAACCAACCATGCATCACTTAGCTGGTTTATGCTATCATTGGACACCATTGCTACTTCAATGTAAAGTGCGCCACCTTCTTCAGAAGTACTTGTAACTAGGGGTGTTCACGGGTCGGGTTTTTTATTTTTTTTTACCCGATCGGGTCGGGTCATTCGGGTCTTTTGACCCGAAACCCGAAATTTAAGGAGTTGACCCGCGCGGGTCAGGTCACAGCGGGTCGGGTCAAAAAAACAGCGGGTCGGGTCGGGTTGCATAATCTTCAGTGAACCTAATATATACATTTTATATTTTTGTTGATACAAAACTTACAATATATACTTGTGGTTGAAATGGCAAAATGGAGGATAAATTTTCTTCTAGTCACGAGTTCGAAACCCACCAGAAGCAACAGTTTTTTTTTTTTTTTAGAAAAGAAGGAAAAAATAAAATTTAGAATTGCGATGGTGGGATTCGAACTTGGCACTACTTCAAGACCAAGGAGAAATTTTGCCACTCCAGCCACAAGACATTCTCATCACAATTAAACCATTAATAATATATATTATAATTATAATATATTTTACATCGGGTCGGGTCGGGTCAAACCCGAATTTTCTGCCCAAAACCCGTGACCCGATCCGATCTTTCGGATCGGGTCGGGTCTGACCCGAAATTGGAAATTAAATTTTATAAACCCGACCGGTTCGGGTCGGGTCGTCCCGGGTCGGGTCGGATCGGGTCGCGGGTCAACCCGACCCTATGAACACCCCTACTTGTAACACATCCCTGAGATTTTATTGCAACATGATTTTTTTCTCCACCATTATTCAGATTCCAAAAATCTTTCTTGACGTGTCCTTTGTTGCCACAGTTGTAGCATTTAACATTATTCTTACTTTTTGATTTCGATCTTTCATGGTTTTGACTCTCACTTGAGCCATGTTCTGTTGATCTCCCTATTGTCATCGCCAATACTTCTACTTTTTGTGAACTAGATGATCTGACTTCCTTATTTTTGCGCCTAAACTCTTCTTCCAGAGCAACAGCTGCAACTTCGTCAAAGACTAGATTACCAGTGACAACATTACTTGTCAAGTTGATGATAAGTTGATCATACGAATCAAGCAGATTTTGAAGTCGAATCTCTGCACGTTCATTTGTTGATATATTATAATCCAACACAGTGAGTTGGGAAAATAATGTATTCAAGTTGTTGATGCGATCCATCATTGATGTGGACTCTCTCATTCGAAGAGTGTAAAGTCTCATCTTCAAGAAGATCTTATTGTGTAGTGACTTGACCTTGTATAATTTGATAAGTGCATCCCAAATCTCTTTTGCAGTCTTCTTCTCTGCAACACTGGATAACACAAAATCTGCTAAGGCTAGATGCAAGTTACCTATAGCGTTGTCATCCATATCCTTCCATTTTTCATTAGTAATTCCATATGGTCTCTCTCCAATTGCTGCCAAACAATTGTATTTTCTCAAGATTGCTTTTATTTTAAGTTTCTATAGGGAAAAGTTGTTTCATTCGAACTTCTCAATTTCGAACTTTCCTGCCATGTTTCTGATGACGATCAGCTTCTCACTTGAACCGGCTTTTACTATTTCACCGTGAATAATACCGTATAAAATATCGTATACATGAGTAGTATCGAATACATAAATAGTACCGTATACCCGAATAGTACCGTATATGTGAATATTACTATATCATATATGTGAATAGTCTTCGTGAGCAGTAACTCTGAACCTGAAGCACTGATACCACTGTTAAGGGATCGTGGTGTTGGGGTTTTGGCGCGGGCGCAGCGGAAGCTCGCGGTCGGGTGAAATCATAATTTTAAAACTTTTTAAAATTACCAAATAAATTATTCAATATCCAATATGAATAATTCATTCATATTTCACCTAAACATATTTATTCGATATCAAATAACGACATAAATAGGTAAGAAAAATCGCGAAACGTTTAAGAAAATGTTTTTCCGCAAAATGGCATAAAACATGTTTTTGTCCGAACCGACCAACCAAAACACATGGGGCTGCCCAGGTCAGCTCCAATAGTGCTTGGGCAGTTCATGGGCTGCCCAAACAGTGGCCAATTCACTGTTTGGACAGCAGACACCCTGTAAGCCCGAGACTCACCCGGTAACGCCGTTTTTCGCTGTTTTCGCATATTTCAACTCCGAAATAATTTCTGGTAATTGTTCCAATGCCCAAAACACATCCAATACATTTATAAAACATATTTTTCATCATAAAAAATAAGAATTTTCAGATCTGATTTTGTAACAAAAAATATCATTTTTCATGCTTTAAATCTAATTTTCTCAATATTAATCATATTAATACTAACACCAACCAAAGCCACCACCTATGAAGAACTCAAGAACAACTCTAGGAAAGAGTGGTCATAACACTCTAGAATGACAACAAGTCATCAAATGACAAAATTGAACTAATATTACAATAATATTATCCAATCCTAACTTCACACATGCATCTAACCTCCAAATTCATCCTCCAAATCAAAAAGCCCCAAAAACTAAGAAAAGAATAAACCCTAGAACTATTCTAGATATTCAAGAACAAGAAACAAGCTTTCTAAGTTTCAGATTATTAAAGATTACCTCCAAATCTTGCAATTTCCTCAAACTTTTTCTTGATTTTCTTCACTTTCTTCCTTGACTCTTCAAGAAATTTTTGGGTGCTTTCATGGAGGTGGATTTCGGCCATGGCTTCTTATTATTGAAGAAAACAAAATTTTCAAACTTTAAATAGAAAGCCAAACCAACTTTAGGGGTAAGAATAAGGGCATTTTGGTCATTTGGTCATTTTTAATCAAATTAAATAATAATAAGCCTTAAGTTGACAAATCCAATTTGTAAACTTTAAGTTTAATAAAATCATGCCACATGTAACCAATAATAATCAAACATATTGCACAACATTTATGTAATGATGAATAATTTAATTATCTAGATATTTAACATTTAAACATCTAAATAATTAATTAATGTGATTATTATTATATATGTATTTTTATTTACATTAAATAACAAATACATATGTTAATGGCATATGTCAAAGTCTCATTTGACAAATAATTAATATGTATCAAATCAAATTTAGTATCAAATACAAATACACATTAATTATTAATTGACCGAAATACCTCTAATGCATGTATTTTCGTTTAACCGTTTAAACGATTCGAATTAACTCATTTAATTCGGTGAAGTATTATGAATAATCTATATTATTCATAACGCGTTGCCCAAGTGCTCAACGAATACACTTCATATTGTGGGACTCTCTAAGTTTAGGTTTATCCGTCATGAAATCTAATTTTGTGTCCATAATTCACCCACTCATTAATTATGACGACCGCGGATAATCTCACTAAACTATACAAGTCGAGGTCATTGCATACGTATAATCCCTCAGTCACAGGCTATCCATATTATACCTGGGATATAGATAAGAACGTCAAATCATTATGGTATAATATAGTCGAATTTCAAATTTATGATCTCTAAATAACACTCGGAACTTGCTTCCGAAGTTATACCACGGTCATGGATTTACTAGATCACAAACACGTGTAGGATACATATGTCTTGTACACATGACTGACGGATTTTATCTTGACACGCACTGGATATCATGAGTATCAATCAACACCCAACGAATAGGCGGAGGTCTGATCTAAATAGATCGGTGACGTGACAGCCATCAAAGTGTGGAGAATAACTCATATATCCACTGTGGTATCTCAAGTCGAAAGACCACTATGCTCGCTCAACTCGAGAAGATTCCTATAGACGTTGGTGTACCATCTATTAGGAAATCTTCAGTGAGTCGTTCAGTGTTTATCAAATAAACACCTACATGCATATACGAGTCTCCCGAGACTTATGGTTCATTGGGATAAACCATCGGACCAAGTCACGATATACGACATGTATTGGTCTCATCGGATTTTACTAACCGACCCGTGTTAGTAAATCTTGACCAGTAACTTTATTTAAGGAT
Source organism: Zanthoxylum bungeanum (assembly GCA_019454045.1). Classification (NCBI taxonomy): domain Eukaryota; kingdom Viridiplantae; phylum Streptophyta; class Magnoliopsida; order Sapindales; family Rutaceae; genus Zanthoxylum; species Zanthoxylum bungeanum. The sequence continues at coordinate 33,125 of SKCR01017710.1, forward strand.
ATACAACTTATAGTGATGCTTCCCAATGTCAATTACAAACTACGTTGTAAATCCTAGGGTCTTTTTCTAATATACACGTATCACTAAATCAGATTTAGTTTCAATCTAATCATAATTATATATCTAATCATAATTATATCGAATATGTATATAAAAGACAAGAGGTGCTACCATTAAATAAGTAATATTATGGAAAAAATGCATTGATCGTATTCATGAATCAGATATAAATACGATCCGGATTGGCACTCTGAGCACCAACCCTAACACGTGGGTTGAAATTGGCACACAAGTAAAGTGAAATTAAGAATAATTATTAGTTCAGGAGGCGTTGCCTACCATATAACAATACAATAATAATTAGGAGACTTAGCCTATCATAAATATTAACAATAAAATAAAGCAATGAGAGATAAATTTAACGTGGTAAAACCATCAATATGAGAGAAATATCAACGGGCAAAAATAGAAGGATTTCACTAAAGTGAAAATAATTTTACAACATTTCTCTGAATACAATGAGTGAACAATCTCACTCTCTTTTAAAATATGAGAACTACAATTTTCTCACAAACTATTAAGAAAAAATTATATTATCTCTCTTAGAATAAAGAGGATTTGGTTAAGAATGTGATGAAGAAAATAATGAAATGAAGCCTCTATTTATAAGTATGAGATTCACTGTGCAAATAATAAATTTTATTTTTTTATTATTTTCTTTTTTGCATGTGGATCCCACCCATATATTTAATATATATTTTTAATATATTATTTTGCTCACCTTTCGGTGGATGTCAAGTTTCTTTTGACTTTTAACAATTCCAATAATACATTAATATATTAATATCCCTGATAAATAATACTTCGCAAGAGATATACAGATTGACAAAAAAAAAAAAAGAAGATATCATTGAAAGAGGCAACAATCTATTATTATTAATACATCTATTAGTTGATGCATTGGTTGCCAGGTTTCTCTCTCAGGCCTCAGCTGCTCTCTTTTAACTGTCTATTATTATCAGAATTAATCAGTGCACTTGTCCATTTTAGATATAATGTAATCCAACTGAATAAGATAATGGAAGAGACAAACTTCAACAATGCAGGTTGTTTTTAGTTTTGATTTGATTCCAAGTTCAAATTTTATCAGACCCCGGCCCGTTTTGGGTGAGTCAACAAATGCACAAAACCCAAAGGACCCATATCACAGAGTCAAAAAAAAAAAAAAAAAAAGGAATGCTTTGTTCTTTGGACCAAATCTGACAACTTTAGATGATCAAAACTTCAATCTCAAGCATTGTCATGTGCAAAAGCATAATATAAAAAACAAGAGCACAATTTATGCTCATATTAACTGCTAAAAAAAAAAGATGAGAACAAAAATGCAACAAGATTAACTTAATATGAAAGCAAAAGATACCACTATTAATAGTGAAAATTTACAGAATCAGCAACAGTTTTATAAACTGCTACTAACCCTTTTGTTAAAAGTTATTTGCATTTATTATTCAGTGTCAACAGAGATTGTAAACATTTGGACTCTCTGAACACTACTTATATACCCTAGTTATTTTGTCCTAGTAAAGACTATATTATTTTCCATAGGCCTTTCTGTGATTAATTTTGAAAAAAAAAAAAAAAAAACAACAACAACTGTAAAAACCTTCATGTAATCTAAGTATCATATTCTTCGCTGCTACTTCCCACTGAGGAGAGGCTTGCGCGTGTTATCTTCTTGAGCTGGTATGTACTTTGGTGAACTTTTGAGAGACAAAGAAAGGGGGAAAAAGGAGCTGTTAGGTATCAAACCGTAAGATTTTTGCCTTTGAGTCGAACTCTAACTCTATAGTTCTTATGTGTGTTGCTGATCCTATGTGACCGTAGAAATCCCGCTAGCTATTGGAGTAGCAAATGGACTATCAGGGAGATTAAGACCTTCACTGCTAGGAAAAATTGAAAACATCATAATGCGTTGCACATATTCAAATATTTGGATCTAGAAACATATGCAGTGAATCTAAATGTAATTAGTCTTAAAAGAAGGGATACTAATTACTATCATACCTCTCCTGGTCAGTGTAATTGGTCTCCCCGTGATTAACTCTATCGTCAGTGGTGGAGCCATTGTTCAAAACATCAAGCAGATAACTGAAACGCTCTGCTGATGGAAAATTGAGATGAAACTAAAAACATATTAAAGGAGAAAAAAATGGATAAAGCAAAAGAAAACAAGAAAAACAGTTTTACAGATTAAGCAAATAAGAATACATAATGATTGCAGACCTTCTGAGACTTTCAAGCCATCCGTGGAGTAGCCAAAATATGGTGGATCGGCCATAGGTTTCCGGAATAATTGAAGCTCAGCGAGACGACTCCTCTCAAGTTCAAAGGCTTGCTCCTGCTCTTCAAAAAGTTGCTTTCTGATAAATCGAGAGGTTTCGCATCCTCGAGAAACTGGGAGAAGAGAGAGATGGTGTAAGAACTGTACAAACATGTGTAAAACACAGTCTTGGAATGCCAAATAATAGAAGTCCGCTGAGGTCCATTTTCAATAATCGAAATTATAAAAGAACCTACTCACATGAGAGAAGCTCAGAATCCATATCTAAGTGCGGAGGAAAATACATCGGAGACTCCATTCTCTCTTGGTACTTCCTGCATTAACATAAAAATCCAGATAAGAGAAAAGAAACTTGCACTAAGGAAGTAGTAACAAACAATGAGCTAAAATAACAAAATCCGGGAAGCTGTCGGTGATAATTTCACATATGTAATGTTTGTAACTTATAATGCCAGATTATCAACAGATGCTTGGTTCTAAACTTTTCTGCATTTCATAAACTGCTAAAAGTTAAGAACGGGCATGATATTTACCTATCAACAAGCTTTGATTTCTCCCTGTAAGGCTTCACAAGAACACGTGCCCCGCAAACAAAATGAGGATTTCCCTTTGCCAAAATCATTTTCACTGTATCTGCACTCGCAAAGGTTACAAATCCAAACATCCGTTTCTGTTGGCATGGAATTCTTACATCTTCAACGGGTCCATAGGTGCTGCAAAGAAACCACAACACAATAAGAAAACAAGAATTAAGAGTGAAAATAATGTGCAAAGAATCTCACAATAATTACCTGAAGTAGTTGGAGACATCATCTTCTGTAAAAGTGCTCTCAGCTGGAAAGGTTAGATATATCTGCCGAGATCCACTAACAATCGGACCGGGGTCACTTCTCTCATTCCGATTCTCCAAGTGTTTTGGTGCATCTTCAGCCAAAATCACGGCATGCTGCCCATGAGGTCTGCAATTCATCAATCAAAAATGCATTTTAGACTCTGAAACATAAAAAGCTTCATTAGAAAAATCACTCGATAGAATACAATAGTATGCACCTGTCGATCAACCGGATACTGTTTTTCAATCTAGCTAGAAGCTTGGTCAAACTGTAACCAGCTTTACCATGTCTCTGGCTCTCGGTAAGGTAACCATCAGCTTGAAGAACTTTTCCATACTTCTCATAATATAACATTGGCAGAGAAGCAATGGAAATAGGATTTCCTCTTCTTGCTTTCAGAAGCTCAACGATTTCCAACTCTAACCTCTCAAGTGATACAAGAGAGAAAACATGGTCATCATAAAAACTATCCTGTGAATTTTGTCCAAACATTTGAGTGAAGCACTCGGAAACTTGTCCATGATAGTACCTACAGTTACTTCCATGCTTACAGAATCCTTTATTGTAGTAGTGACAAGTCTTCACAGGAAGTTCAGCAGTAAGGCTTTGATATCGACGACAAGATCTTGCACCTAAATTACACAAAGCAGCATCAGAGTAGTAATAATCACGTGAAAATCCGGTATTCCCCAAGTTGACATGCTCCATCTGATCCTCTAAACTCAAGAACTGGGTTTGATTTTGAAGTTCATTGATAGAATCCAAATATCCAAATGCCACAAAATCTGAATTGTTCTTGGTAGTGACTTGCTGACCCCGGTAAGATGGGCCTCTACAGCCTGCTGGTGACACTGGAGCCCTCGATGAAAAAGGATTGAATTGAAACAGAACTTCATTCACAGGCGAATTCATGGAAGGCGAAATTGGGGATGAAGTAGATTTAATAGCAAACTGCTGGAGTTCAGCTTTGGCTTTGTGAACAACTTCCTGAATGACTATATCAGGACTCATAGCCAAATGAAGCATTTCTTTCTCTTGCAAAAGGAGATACCCAATTATCTTTGTAACATTCTCTGGCTCCAATTTCTTGATTCTATTGAACACAATTCTTGTTGACTCTGAAAAATCCATGTTGCATCTAGAGTATATGTCTAATCACTACCATTGTTACCAAAAATGAAAAATTGTTATTTGTATTAGACACTAGTAAATAATAAAATAAACCCATCAAACAAATCACTACTAAAAATGATATGGGTCAAAAGCATATAGAATCTAAGGCCTCATGGCAAAGAAAAAGTTGCAGATCTTAATACATAAATCAACAAAACAAGCTAAAAAGAGAAAAATTCTAGGGCTTCGTTTCTTGTCAGAAGCTTAAGAAATAAGAAACAACCCAGGAATCTAAAAATTTATGCCACAACCAAAAAAGGAAAAAAAAAAATTGCTCATATAATTTTCTCTTATATATTTCCATTTTCTTCTTGTCTATAAAAGGATATGGGTATTTTCAGAAAAAAAAAAAGCTGCCATTATTAACACAAGACTGGCAGTCTGGCAGAGACTGAAGTGGACTTTTTATGAAAAATATTTTGTTTCCAAACAAATCTTACACAAACATCAAAAGCCAGCAACCAAAAAATCACTTTCCAAGAAGCATTTACACTTGTGAACAAACCCTTTTAAGTTCTTGAACTTCAACTCAAGCGTTTAAGAATTGTAATTTGTCTCAAACTCAATAACACTTCTTTCTCTCAGAGTTGAAAATGAAAACACTTCAATGGTAATTAAAAACTGTGAAAACAAAAATCATATAATGTGTCATTTTTGCAGCAACATACATGGAAAAAAAAAAAGAAAAGAAAAGAAAACATCAGTAAATGCAACAGAGATCCAATAAACAAACATACCCACCCACCAAATCTTTCTGTTTCAAGTTGCAACCGCAAAAGCACTTAAAGTCAGAAGTAGTTGTAACTGAAGCAACATGTTTGAAACTATATCTATCTATGTATGTATATTGTATATGCTTTCAATTATCTGAAGAGGAAACTTCAGAAAGCAAACTGACAATAAATGGTTGCTTTACTCGCAGTCCTTCATTTATATTTACTGCACACTCAATGGAGTTCATAATTTTTCAATTTTTATTTAAAAAAAAAAATATATATATATATACAACTAGATTTTTCCAATTATAAGAGATAATTAAGGCAATAATATTTTTTTGCTTGATTTTCGAGTTTATTGATAACTGTTTGAAAATATAAATAATGACTTAATTAACCTTGTTTAAGTCCAAAAGTTACAAAACCCCATAATTTATTATTTTCAAAAATAATAATTCGGAAAAACCAATGTGCTAAATTTACAACTTCCCACTGCAGAAATGTTCACCGTTGGATCATCCCTCGATGTTCTCAATGAAGGGCTGAGGAGGACATACACATTGAAAGCGTGCAAATGCTCCGGCCAATTCAACTTATTATTATTATTTTTTTTTAATTTTTAAAGATAAAAGGATGAGTACGTTTAAATATATCTTTTTATTTTTTTATTTTGTTTTTTAATTAAGACTCGAATTTGAGTGATAAACTTTTTAATGAGATTTTTTTTGGAATATCGAGAAACTCCACATCTGATAAACTTTTTAATGAGATTTTTTTTGGAATATCGAGAAACTCCACATCATCCCATATCAAGTGTTATTGGATTCTAATCTAAGTGGATAAAATCCAATATTATCCTAAATTCTTATAAAAGTTGAATCATACTTTCAGTAAAGACTCAACTTATTAAATGAATCACTTTGGGAATAATTTTTTAATAAGATCTTGAATCGAAAACCAATTTTAACTAGGGCATGTGACCTAATTTGTTAATAGGGCATGCAACCTAATTTGTTTTGTATACAAATCTCAAATAAAGACAATAAAAACAGACACTAATTTTTTTTATTTATATGATGGATTAAGCATATCATTAGATGACAAGCTCCCTCTCATAATGTGGCCCCATAATTTTCTATTTTTTTTAATTAATATTTAATTAAGAAAGGGAAAATGATGGAGGGTATATTGGTAATTAGAAGAAGGGGTGGGGATCGTTGTGGAAAATGGATGAGCTTACGGGTGGAAGGAGGTGACCGGTTCAACCGCCAAAGTAGGAAGAGTTTACGGGTCAAGGAGAGATTAAAGGGTAAATTAGGAATTTTAATTATAGTTTTTGATATGATTATAGAGATAATCAAGCGAGTGAATCTGTTAAGATTATCATTATCTCCGCCATTTTATTAGGGCCTTTTTTTTTATTATTTTGACTACATTGATCTCTTAAATCTACACTAAATTAGTAATTTTACTTAAAATAAGATTTCTTTTTTTTTAATATGCTAGAGAATATAATACAAATTTATTTGATTGTACATATTAAAATTGAAGTTGGGTCGGAAAATCTGAAAATATATTAAAGTTGGAGTTCAATATAAAAAAAGTTGAAGTTCAGTCCGAAAATATAAAACTAAGTAAAATAAGTAATAGATATACTTAAAAATCGAATGTGAAACTATAAAAATAAAAAAGCCAGACAATTTGAAACTAAATAAAATAATAAAAAATAAACTCAGAGCCGAAGTCGAGTCCGAAAATTTGAAACTAAAAATAAACAAATAAATAATTATCTATAAAAGTTAAAAAAAAATAAAAATTTGTTCTCCTTAATCTTAGAATAAATGATGATCTCTCATTAATTGGGGGAATGTATTAAATGGATAATCGAAGATGGAATGTGTGTTTCTTAAAGTTTGATTTAATGTAGGTAAGACTTTTGATCAACCTTATATCTTTTTATAATTATCATTACCTACTTAATTTACTTTAAGGTTATTTGATTATAAATATTTGATTATGTGAGATAGATGGAATGTGGGTTCACTACTTATTAGCACGCACTTGATAATATATTTTCTTTATTCAAGATTTTTTCATATCTAAATATTTTATTCTTCTTACAAAATTTTACATATAATTCCAATTTATTTGGAAAACTCTTGTAGTTCATGATGCTTGCATCCATTTATACATGTTTGCATGATCAAGAGGTTGGAGAGGCACCTAAATTTTATGCATGATGAATATTTACTTCTTCTTAGTATTTTTGGGTAGTAACTTATGATTGTATTCTTGTTAATTTCAATTCATCCATCAGATAATCTTTAGTTCTTTTTTTTATATTAATTACTTATGAAGTATTTTTTTTATGCACGGATTACACAATCGTTCCATCGGTTGATGTTAATTTCATATTATTTCAATTTTTTTTTTGACTTTATTGGAGGATGTTTTGATGAATAGTAATAGTTAGGGGTGGGCAAAAAAACCGACCGAACCGAACCAAACCGCAAACCGAACCAAACCGGACTGAATTTACGGTTTTTTTTTTGCGGTTTGGATTGGCCCACCCCAAACGGTTTACGGTTCGGTTCAGGAGCTAATCCGAACCGCACTGTAAAACCGAACCGAACCGTTATATTTAAAAAATTATATATTTTTATTAAAAAATTTATATTTTTCTTTTATTTTATTAGTATGTTAATATTTTTATTCTTAAATTTGTTGTTAATATATTATTTATTAATACTTTTGTTCTTAATTTATTTATTAATACTTTTATTCTTAATTTTTGTTTATGGTAGCATCATTATTCTTGAAAGTAAGATGTTTGATTTGTTTCTTAATTAGAATGATGGTAGCATTATTATTCGAGGTATTTTTTAAAAAATACAAGAATTAATTGTGCCTCATTTTTCAATCCTTTATGGAGTGCATGTGTTCCATTGAGTCACAACTTACACCCTAGCACTTCATACTATTTGTTTAATAAACTATTTTTTTTTTCACTTAAGTGGATAAAAATTTGTTTTTAAATATAATAATCCGTAAACCGAACCAAACCAATCCGTAAACCGCTGGTTTAAAAATTTTTCAATCCGAACCAAACCGTTATTGAATGGTTTGGTTTGAGAGGTAAAAAATCCGAACCGTAAAATATGGTTTGGTTCGGTTTTTAGCAAAAACCGAACCAAACCGAACCGCGCCCACCCCTAGTAATAGTCATCAATTTGATGCGGTATCATGGGAACATCGGTTTGGATGGTAGAGTGTATATAGTTTGTATGCGTATTTTTAATATTATCGAAAGGTTTATCGGATGGTACGAATTTTTAAATTTTTATCTTAATTTCGTATAATATTAATTACTAATAACATTTTGATCTTTCATTGATCTTCATATTCATCTTTGTTAAAAAACAATTATGGTAAAACCTTAAATTACATATTTAGTACCAATATAATTTAGAAAGAGTGACAATTTGATCCTTTGAAAAATAAACAATTAAAAAAAAAGGAATTTTCAAAAAAATTAATAATTTGTCTTTTTTTCATCCCCAATAGTTCAAAAAAAGAGAAAAAACAGACCATACAAATACTTTTTAATGGGTGTCATCGTTGTAGAGTATACAATATTGCAAAATCAATCTCTTTCAGTGGGTATTATATTATGTAAATCAAAATTCAAAAATATTTATGTTATTAATCTAAACAATATGGATAGCGAAGTAGCTATTTATTATAACCTCCATAAACTTACCGTCTCAATCAAGTTGATAAGTAACAAATTATCATCCGGCGGACACATGAATTTTATCCAGGGTTTAGTATAATATAATTAATTTTTTTCAATACACAATTAATTTTAACAAAAATAATGAGTGTCAAAATATTAAATTTCATTGAAATGATATTTTCAACACATTTATATTTATTCTTGTCGTAGTTGTATATTTTGAAACAGTTGAATAATAGTTTCATTATCAATAAAAATAATACATCTTTTTCTATGTATACAACTAAATTATCATTCAATCATTGATCACCCATCCGATTTTATCCATACCGTTGCAGTAGTTACAGGTAGAATTAAAACCAATATAATCAATAAATAAACAAATGGAAAAAAAAACTTATCATTGTTAGTCTTAATCATTGTCCTTGAGGTGAAAAATCAGTTTTTGGAGTACTGGGCAAGTGTCTTGGGTGTGCACTAGACAGATTGCGTACTCACTCATCCAGTGCTCGTTGGGCGAGGGCATGCGTAATCGTACAGCACACACGCTCGCGCTGGGCTATGCAATTCGTGTAGCGTGTGCACGAATGGCGCGGCGTGCACGTCTAAAATTTGCTTTAGAATTTCAAGCCCCGTTTTTTATTGTCCTGAAATTTTTTCTATAGACTCAAAATGAAACATAATATCCATTTCTCAATGTTATTGAATATTATGTTCCATTTTGAGGATTAAATTTGGGTGGATCTGGATCCCATAGGGTCAGATTGGAGCCCCGCACAGCGGACACGCGGATATGGAGCATGGGTGTATTATTAACTAATTAAATGAGATACTATATTACGTTACGAGTCCATAGAAAAAAAATTCGTGTTCCAAAAATTACGAGTCCATACTAAACAAGAATCCCACAAAAAAAAGTAACTCATAAATAATTATAGGTCACTTTAATATGGTCAAGTGGTTCTTGAATGATAGTCAAAGTTCCAAACTCTTATTTAGAGTTCAAAACTTTAATTTTTGTGTTTTATGTCCAACATATACAAAACTTGACTCAATCACAACCATATTGTGTTTTTATGTTTTAAAACCATTTATACACAAATCTTTAACCTTATTTCAACTTCAAGATATGTTATTATGCATCAAATACATAATACATCACCATATGTTTCACTAATGATATCAAATCATTAATGAAAAATATATCATATTAAATAAGATCAAAACTTACCTATCAAACTTGAATGAAAGATCAAATCTTCTGCTCTTGTTGAAAATTGTAGATAACTTTCAAAATTTCTCTCATAATTATTTTCTTTATGTTAAAACTTATTAATCAAAAAGCTTAAGATCTTTTTAAGATTAAGCTTATCATTTTTTTATTAATAAAAATTTTAATCAACTTTTTGGTGGACTTAATCTAATTTGTCTAAATGTGCATATTAGGTATAATCTTATCACTTTGTCTAACTACTTGATTAATCAAATTAATCAAGTAATAGACATATATTATTACATATTTTTAATTACCAAAATATCCTTCAATTGAGATCTTTATGAAATTATAATAAAGTCCTTATGTGATTATTTATTTAATAATTAAATAAATTTTGATTAATCCAATTAATCTCAATTGGTCTAGTAAATAATTATTGTTATCCAATAATACTTAATTATTTTGATTGATAATTATAATATCAAATATTATTTATTATCAAACATAATTGGCTACTCGAGTGCTCAACGAGTACACTTCATATTGTAGGATTCTCCAAGTTCAGACACGTTCGTTATATGACTCAATCATATGTACGTAATTCGGACACCTCCAAAATTATGAAGAACACGAGCGACCTTTCCGAACTATACAAGTTCAGGTCATCACATATGTTTAAAAATCCTTCCGTCGTAGGCTATCCGAGTTCTTCTTAGGAAACATAGATTATACCGTCAAGTTTCCAAGGCACACATCTCATATTGTCGACATATCTGTGATTCTTTATAACTAATCAGAATACTATTTTTGATGTATATGCGATCAACCATATGTGATCGGTTTTGGCCAAAGTCTTAAGAATTGTGACTCATTAACATGGATACTGTAGGCACTGTATTTTTGCATATAAGTCCCTATGATGAGTCTCATTTGGAGACACTACCTTTTAAGTCACGGAAGTCGCGGGAAATAGACGTCGGAAGGGGAAATTCAGAATAAGTATGTCATCAGATTCATTTCACAAGTTCACTGTTTTCGTTCGTGCCGCATTCGTGACCACGTTCGAACGTTAAGCAGATTGCGGGCGTTCATGTAGCGTTCGAATCGGCGTTCGAACGGTGTCGGTATTTCTGGTTTTGCTGCTAGCCTCACATCCAAGCCCAATTAGCCCACCAAAGCCCATAAAACATATCCAATTAATAAAATGCATATTTAACACATGACAAAATTAAATAAAATCTAAAGATCAGGTACTTGGACGGATTTGATCCAAATTCATATGAAGTATACGAATCTTGTTTATTAGGCAAAATGCCTAAATCGCCTTTTAGCGGAAAGGGTGCACGTGCCACCGAACTGTTAGCCCCTGTTCATAGTGACGTATGTGGGCCCATGTCTAGCCAGGCTAGAGGTGGATATGAATACTTCGTAACCTTTACGGATGATGCATCGCGTTATGGTTATGTGTATCTTATGAGACACAAGTCGGAAACCTTTGAGAAATTCAAAGAGTTTCGACACGAAGTAGAAAAACAGACAGAAAAAAGTATTAAGACATTACGGTCGGACCGTGGTGGCGAATACTTGAGCAATGAGTTTCTTGATTACTTCAAAGAATATGGTATTCTTTCACATTGGACTCCTCCTGGAACACCGCAATTAAACGGTGTGTCCGAACGGAGAAACCAAACTTTGTTAGACATGGTAAGGTCTATGATGAGTCGCACAAAGCTACATATTTCCTTCTGGGGATATGCATTGAACAGTGCAATACTTATTTTGAATAAGGTTCCGTCAAAGTCTGTTCAACAGACTCCGTATGAAATATGGACAGGAAAGAAACCGGGTTTCTCATTCCTGAAGATTTGGGGTTGCTGGGCATACGTCATACCAAAATTAAATAAAATCTAAAAATCATATACCAATTTAAAATAAAATCATGCCTAATTAAAAATCAATCAAGTATTATATTCCTAACTAAACAAATTTCATGCCTAAACAAAACAAATTAAATATATAACCTTCCTAAACAAACTAAATTTTGTCTCCAATCAATCTTGTGTTTTCCTTACATAACACTAAATCATATCCTCCTTTAATGCACAAATCCCTTCCTTGTCAAGCAAGGATGCACCCATCCCCTTTGTCTATAAAAGAAACATATTGCCGAGACACCACCTCCTGGCTCATTCACACATAATTCACACAAGAAATACCCTTGCATTGCCGCCCAACAAGAAGCCAAAGAACCCATCCATTGTCGTGAGCCATCTCCCCACACACTACCTTATTCACGCACCAAACATCTAGTCCATCATCAGCGCATAAGCCTCCATTCACTAGCCCCCCACTGCACGCCAAAACAGACCATGAACTGCCTCACAAACAGCCGCAAAATCCCCCTCAAAGTCACACTAAAAACAGACCATGCACTGCCCTCCACTGCACGCCCAAACAGCCCACTGCACTGCCCTCATTCACTGCCGAGAATAGCCCCCCTCCACTGCCAGTGATTATCGTAAATTTAACCCTTAAAATAGCAGCCCAAAACACCTAAAATTATAACTAAAAAATTGCACTTTAAACCTTCAAAAACATCCATAACAGTAGCCTAAATACAGCAAATACAGTGACCAAAATACAGCAGAAACAGCAACAAAACAGCAGTGAAACAGAAATAAAATAGTAGCTTGAGCAGCGAAACAGCGAGGAAAGACACAAACCAGTGAATCAGAAAAGTTGCGGAGTTTTAACCCTTCCGATCACCGTGAAACGCGAATCCGAGAGTCGACGAAAAAGGTTAGACCTGAGGGCGCTTTTCACATCCATTTTTATTCGTATTTTTACTGTTTATTGAATCTTATTTACATGATTATTGTGGAGTGATGCATGTTGTGGCCCTTGAATAGATAGAAAATGCATGTATTGTGAAATGGTGTATGTTGTGGCCCTTGAATAAAATGGAAAATGTGTCGCCTCTTGTGGTATATAAGATGGAAACCCGGATATAAATTTCATAGCCGATTCCGAATGGACGGTAGTATGATCTGTACTCGGGATACAACTCCACGTACCACTTGAGTAAACGGCACATATTTTATTTCATGTTATCTTGATTTGTTTATTATCGTTATTTAATTTCTGCATGTTATTTGTTTATGTAATAATGTGATGCGCATGGGCTTAGTAAGTCGAATTAAAGGTCCTCCATTTTGAGAGGTTAAAATCATTTACCACGATGCTTTGCCGCGCCGGATGATGTATATTCGGTTGAATGTAAGATGTGTTCAATCGGGTATACGAAGTCCGATATTGTTGTCTTTTATTTTTATATGCATTATGTTATTAGCGCATGAGCTTAGTAAGTTGGATTAAAGGTCCTCCATTTCGAGGGGTTAAAATCCTTTACCATGATGCTTCACCGCGCCGGATGACGTATATTCGGTTGAATGTAAGATGAGTTCAATCGGGTATACAAAGTCCGATATTGTTGTCTTTATTTTTATATGCATTATGTTATTAACGCATGGGCTTAGTAAGTTGGATTAAAGGTCCTCCATTTCGAGGGGTTAAAATCCTTTACCACAATGCTTTGCCGCGCCGGATGACGTATATTCGGTTGAATGTAAGATTTGTTCAATCGGGTATACAAAGTCCGATATTGTTGTCTTTATTTTTTATACGCATTATGTTATTAGAGCATGGGCTTAGTAAGTTGGATTAAAGGTCCTCCATGTCGAGGGGTTAAAATCATTTACCACGATGCTTTGCCGCGCCTTTTAGCCCGTTATTATTTATTAGGTGTCATATATTCATCCGTTAACGTATGTTTCATGTTGTTTACTGCATTTTGGAGGTCACTGCTGTAACCCCGTTCGAACGCGTTTCAGAATGCCGCACGAACGCATGTTTACTGTCTCAGTTCGTTCGAACGCATTTACGAACGCTACTCGAACGTGAACCTTCTGTTTACCATTCAAACGCGGCTACGAACGCCGCACGAACGCCCACAGTAAACAGGCCCTCTTCTATCACATCTCATGCATGGTTACTCATTTTGTCATTTACCTTTTTGATTGTTCATGTTCTCGCAGTTAGTCATTTATTGTGTTCACAAGATCACATGTTCGTTTCCATGATGCATGTTTACATGATAGTTATCTACTTATGCTTCTGCATTCATCCATTCAACATGTTCATGAAGTTATATGCTTGTCGTTATTCCGATTTGCTTTCATGCGTGATTGTACAATTATTATCTACTGGCATGCCTATGATCAAATGTAATATGCTTATGACATTGTATGCTTGTCGTATTTCAATTTATCTTTATGCATGCAAATTCGGACATAGATTATATGCAAATAGGTTGCATGCAAATTTGGAAATAGATTGTATGCAAATAGGTTGTATGAAAATTTGGACATAGATTATATGCAAATAGGTTGTATGCAAATATGAAAATGAGTTACATGTGAACTTAGATGAACTTTTGATTTATGCGTGCGAACTTAGAAATAGAATACCCTTAGGAATATATGTTGCTAGACTCGATTAAATTATTGCACAAATCATTTTATTACAAGTGGCATAAGTAAGGGATCATTCTGAACCCAACGGTTTGAAGTCTTCCCTTGCGAGGGGTGAGTGCGGCCTTAAATCTTTGTCCCGGTTCACACCGGGTGGCGACTCCATTATTCTCCGGTTTAGTCCCCTGCGGGCTACTTTGTACTCTCAACTAGGCCGCGAGCCTAGAACAGCATGCGTCGCCCAGTTTCTGTGTCCCACAGTCTGGCGACTCCACTGGGGATAGAGAATCGGCCCCGAAACATTGTCTTGTAATGTTTGTGATTTGTGATTTAAGTTAACCGTGTCTATTGTGGGTTGAGGTGGTTTAATCAAAGGCACTTTTAAGGCTAGGTAATGGTTTGGTGTCTTCCTTCACTCACTACCTTTCTATAAGGAAAAGCTGTGAAGGCACCTAGATAATCATCTACTCGTAGCCTACTGTGATGGACTAATTTGGAGGACTCGTTGTTTATTCCTGACACCAAGCGATAAGAGCCTAAGAGGCTTGGGTACTTAAGAGAGCCTCACTTCATCCTCCCTCTGGGGAATCTACAATGGGAAATCCATTTGACAGTCAGTCACACACCATAGCTCGTTGGCACGTACCTTAGTGTATAAAAAAAGGTGCACTCACTTGGTCGCTCGGACCCTTGAGTGGGGAGACCTAGTTGTGGGTAATCCTTGGTCAGCGAGAGCTTTTGTCCACACCCCCGTAAACCCGCATTTGAACCTTAGTCGTAGAACTAATAAGAATTATTTACTTGTGCTTGTGTTTGGGAACATTGTCGTTTGGATCCATTCGGACCTTTTGTTATGAGGTATGGGCTTGTTGGGCCATTTAAATTGGGACAAAAACGTATCTTATGATGATTGGGCCAAAAGTTTCTAAAACGCCAATGGGCCATTATGTGTTTGTGTTTAGGAACATTATCATTTGGATACGGTTGGACTTCTTGCCATGAGATGTGAACTTGTTGGGCCATTTAAACTGGGACGAGTTCACTCCTATGACAGTTAGCCCAAAAGCTTCTAAAATGATGATGGGCCGATTTGTGTGAAAAAATTAATGAGTTGATATATTCCTTGTATCGCATGCATCTCATTCATCTCATGCATACATATATCCTGTTAACACCATCTATATCTATAAAAGATATCATAGAGTCCCGTTGGGTTAGGAAAGAGGGAAGACTCACTAAAAGGCCAATAACAAATATGAGTGGATCAGAAAACAAGATATCTCGCAAGGACCAACTGGAGAATGGTTTCGCCAAGATTACCGAACAGTTGCAAGCCTTGACTACTGCCATGGCAAATATGGCTGTGCCCCGTGCTGGGGGAAACTCTGAGAATGTAAGACGTGAGGAGACTCCGAATAGGTTGGGGGATGACATCCCCAATTTTGATGATGATATGGCTGAATATGCAGCGGGGAGAATAGCCGGATCTCAGGCCGAGATACAGAAACTCTGTGATCAGATGAAGTCAGTTACCCGTAAACTGAAGGGGAAACATGAGGACTTGTTGGATTATGAGGCGATGACCTTCGAGGAGCAGCTGCCAGCTCAGTTTAAAATGCCCGATATAGCCAAATTTAATTGGAATGGAGACCCGAGGGTCCATCTGCGGCAATATGTCTCGATGATGAGTTCAGTGGGCCTGTCACAGCGCCAAGTCCAAAAGATGTTTGGGATGTCACTCGAGGGGGCACCTGTAGTGTGGTATCACAACCTTGAGAAAAAGGTTAAAGAAGATTGGAGGGAATTGGCTGATGTATTTCTAAAGCAGTATGTTACGGACTTGGAAATTGATTTGTCACTCTGTGATTTGGAGAACACTAAGCAGAAGCCGGAAGAAAGCTTCAAAGAGTATGTAGACCGCTGAAGAAGCCAGCTTCTGAAATGCAGACTCGGCCCTCTGAGAAGGACCTGATTAAAATGATCATCAAGGGCACCAAGCCCTCGATTTATGGCAAGCTGAGGAGGATGACCTCCATGATTGTGGATTTCCGACAGTTGAGAGAGACTGTTATGGATATTGAAGAAGAGGAGGCTGAAAACCGAAAGTTTTATGGCCAGAATAAGAGGAATTTTGGGGGGCATTCTGAAACCAAGCCCACTACTGCCGAAGTCACTGCCATCAGAAATAGGCAATTCTCCAACCTGGGTAGACCTTTGTCGAAGGTGTTTGAAAAGTTACAGGGACAAAGACTCTTGAAACCCTTAAAAGGAAAACCATTTCCACACCCTCACCGCCACACATAAATGTGAACCTTTATTGTCACTTCCACCAGCTACATGGCCATGACACCGACAACTGCACCCGCCTCAGGCATGAAATTCAAGATCTCATAGATTCTCATAAAATACCCGACCCAGGAAAAGAACAACCCAACACACACAGAAACCCTCTACCAAACTACCACTCTGTTCCACCACCCACCTACATAATCAACTATGGATTGCCCGAAACTTTTGTCCTCCAAAACCCTCAACCACCAAGCTTCTTACATGGATGACAGTGAAGAACCATAGGCCGAGGAAGAAGGCAGTGCTGCGGATGATGGAGTTGTTCCTCCTAGTCTATTTGATCCAACATTTTTAAATAAAGACATTGATTTTGTTTACTTGTTCGAACTTTTTTCTCAACGATAATAAAGACGTTCATTTCGTTTACTTGCCTAAAGCCTCTTCCTGCAACATGAGTACATTTGACAAAAGCATTAAACCTTGGTACTATGATACTCAGCGATATTAAGAACACAGGGTCTTCGAAAGAAGCAAGCAGGAAAGATAAGATAGTCATTCAGAAAGTGGGAAATAGGGGCAGTGAGGCTGTCAGATTTGGAAGGGAACGAGGTCACCAAGCCGATCAATGTTGACAGATTGAAGCTGTATTTTGCCCGAGGAAGAGAAGAATGGTCACCAGAGGAATTGGCAGAAGACCTGACCCAACGGGATAGAAAATTCACTCATACATGCATGCATACACGTAACATATTTTGCATTCTTTTTTGTGTTTGTTTTGTTCTATATTCAAAGGTTTCAAAGAAGAAAAAGAGAAAGCGGCAAAGACAAGCCAACCAGAATCAGCAACATATGAGTAGTAGTTTCGGGGATGAGTCCCAGGGTTGAGGCCCATATCAGTTTCAGTCTTGGGGATGAGTCCCAGGGGCGAGGCCCATATCAGTATCAATTTGGGGCGATGCCCACATCATTCTGGGGGCGAGGCCCACATCAGCATCTGTCTGGGGGCGAGGCCCACATCAGCATCAGTCTGGGGGCGAGGCCCACATCAGCATCAGTCTGGGGGCGAGGCCCATATTAGCATCAGTATCAATCTTGCCGGGTATGGCACTCTGGGGGCGAGGCCCACATCATTATCAATATCAGTCTTGCCGGGAATGGCACTCCGAGAATGGAGCACAGTTCGAGAATGAACAAGCCGAGAATGGTAATCCGAGAATGAAGCAAGGTTCGATAATGGACAAGCCGAGAATGGCAATCTGAGAATGGAGCAGAGTTCGAGAATGAACTAGCCGAGAATGGCAATCTGAGAATGGAGCAGAGTTCGAGAATGAACTAGCCGAGAATGGCAATCCGAGAATGGAGCAGGTTCGAGAATAAACAAGCTGAGAATGATAATATGAGAATGGAGTAGAGTCCGAGAATGGACAAGCCGAGAATGGTAATCCAAGAATAGATCAAGGTTCGGGAATGGACCACATCACAATAACGGTTTGGGAATAGACCACCTTACAACAAAATCAACTCAACTCAACACACGGTAAGTCAAGTGGCAGCTAGCGAGCCAGATAAGTAAAAAATGCATTGCACGTACTTTGATAGGATTGTCATTGTCACACACTGCACAAGTCCCATCAAAGTGGGTGCGACTCTAGGCACTGCATTTTTGCATATAAGTCACTATGATGAGTCTCATTTGGAGACACTACCTTTTAAGTCACGGAAGTCGCGGGAAATGGACGTCGGAAGGGGAAATTCAGAATAAGTATGTCATCAGATTCATTTCACAAGTTCACTATTTTCGTTCGTGTCCCGTTCGTGACCACGTTCAAACGTCAAGCAGATTGCGGGCGTTCGTGTAGCGTTCGAATCGGCGTTCGAACTGTGTCAGTATTTCTGGTTTTGCTGCTAGCCTCACATCCAAGCCCAATTATCCCACCAAAGCCCATAAAACATATCCAATTAATAAAATGCATATTTAACACATGACAAAATTAAATAAAATCTAAAGATCATATACCAAAATTAAATAAAATCTAAACATCATATACCAATTTAAAATAAAATCATGCCTAATTAAAAATCAATCAAGTATTATATTCCTAACTAAACAAATTTCATGCCTAAACAAAACAATTAAATATATAACCTTCCTAAACAAACCAAATTTTGTCTCCAATCAATCTTGTGTTTTCCTTACATAACATTAAATCATATCCTCCTTTAATGCACAAATCCCTTTCGAGGGGTTAAAATCCTTTACCACGAAGGATAAATCATTAAATATCCATAGTCAGAGTATTATCGAGATTGGACATCGATAAATGCGTAAAAGACTAGTATTACACTTGTGCGCGTTGTGAGGGCACAACGACATAGTTCTCATATATTTGGGTAGAGGATACTCATGCAAGTGTAATAGGAGGTTTTGTTTTACCGATGGTATGGGAAACAGTTTCGCTCTGGATAGACCCCCTCGGAATTCCATTGGTAGTATGACTATGTGTCTATGGAAGTCCGAAATCAGGGTAGGTGTATTTGGTCTTAACCTGAGACTTGCACCGCTAATACTTGCGACAATCAATATACTTTGGTTTTGGTCATCCAGGGCTTTAACGGGTTATGTGTACGCCTCTGCTGGGTATATTGAGAATCGTAGTGTGTTGGGTGTGATGTCAAGACAGAAGTATCACTCCAGTCATATGGAGATGATGATCGCGTAGGGATACAGAACTGGTTCTCTAAAAGGTTGCAACCATCGGGATAATATGACTTGGTCATGATTATCCGATAATAAATAGACTAGTTGATTGTCATCCGATATATACTTCGTACGGGGCAGACACTGTACCAGCCCCAGGCCTTGCATGTGATCATCCGATACTAGATCGAAATACGCAATACTACGTATACTACGCCTGATATAGATCTTATATTCCTGTAAGGATATTTCTGGAGAATTGGGTAGGCATGGCGCTTTGCTAGAAGCCAACCTTGTCTTGTAAATCGGTACAAATGTAGTACTAGGTACTTACGTGTTCGGATAGTCCGACGACCGTATTTACTGCCAACATATCCGGGGATCTCATGGGTCACTTCCCGAAGATTCACCGATGACGTATGACTCACACTTTATTAATCTGGGATTAATTAGTTGAGAGAGAAAATTAATTTGTGATTAATTGCGGAGATATTTTATCTGGGATAAAATATCAATTAAAGAGAGATAACGATTAATTTGGAATTAATCGATAAAATAATATATTCGATATATTATACGAAATTAGATTTCGACGCGGAATTGAAATTAGATTTTAATTCGGGCGAACGAGTTAATTTAGAATTAATTCGTTAGCGACGTGAATAGTGATTTCACTAGGCATAATCATTTAATTGCGTCGCAACGGAAAATTCGTTAATTTGGAATTAGCGAACCCAAGCCCGGGATTTTTCGCAAGCGCATTCGCATTTCAAATTCGAGTGCGGCACCCAAGTCAAATCAAGCGTCAAATCGCTAGTCGCATCAAGCGTCAAATCATTAGTCACTTTGAGTGATGTGAAAACTTGTCACATTGATTGATTGAGTGATGTGAATAGTTGATGTGGGTTGTTGGAAGCAATTAATTGCCATTTGACTTTTGGAAAGAAAATTGGTAAATCATTTAATTGATTTTAGAAAATTAATTAAAAGAGTATTAGATACACTTTTCCTCCAACCAACCACAACTCTCTCTTCCTCACTTCTCTCTTCTTCACGCCCATGGAGGGGCTGTTTTTGTTCTGTTTTTGCTGGGCAAAACCGAGAGCTAAGGGAAGCAAATTGTGATATTTTTGTGGCAAAAACATCAAGAGCTAGCACTCTGAGAGACATGCGAAGGTGATACGGAAGTCCACCCATGAGCTTGGGATCATTTGACAAAGCTTGGAGCTTGACGAAGGACCTTCATGACCGAAAATGGGGACTGCATAATTAGCCACTGCCGTGAGCTGTTGGAGGGCAGAAAATAATTTTTGTCTTCACCGCATCGTCTCAACCGCTCGATTGTATTCTGCAACTTCCTCGATTGTATTCACACATGTTTTTATGCTTTATATTCGATCCTCGGGGCCGTAGAACTCGAACAATGGTATCAGAGCGGAGTAAAAGCATGAAAACGAAATATGACTTAAAATTTGGGTAAATTGATTTTGAGCATGATTTTATGAAATTGGATGAATGAATATGCTTAAATGTGTTTTAATTGAAGTTTGATTTGATCAATTTCAAGAAAAATTGTTTGGAACATTTTTCCCCAATTTTGATGTGTTGGCCGAATGTTAACTAGCCTTAATGTCTTGGATTTTTTGATTTTTTGATCATTGGATGTGTTGGAAATCAATTGGGAATGATAATTTAATGTCGGATTGGATTTAATTGGATTGAATTCGAATCGGACATAAAATCCCCTATATTGCCAAGACTTGGTGAGCATGTATTGGGTTTGATTTTTGATTAAATTGTGTTGGACACTATTTGATGTTAAAGAGCATGATTAATTAGGCTAATTGATGTTTTAGAAATGTTAATTGGGTAATTAATTATGTAATGCACTTTATGTAATTAAATTGTAAAATTGAGTTTTTGTAATTTAATTATAATTGGGCTTAAAATTGGATTTGGGCTTGTAATGTTGTAAATGGGCTTATTGGGCTTGGTTGTACCAAGTTGGGTTTAGGCTAAATTGGTTGGATGCAATTGGGCCCAAAACCGCTTCCATAAAGCCCAAATGTGACTAATGGACCTTATTTATTTTAATTGGGCCTAATGGGCCTAAATTGATTTCTAGACTTATGGGGTTATTCCTTGATTGGACTTTGGTTATTGGGTTTGACCCGAGTTGACCAAAAGTCCATGCCTTAAGAAATTAATTAAAAGCCCATTGGAGTTTAATTAAATTAACGTTGGACATTAATCGGGCTTTGAGACCCGTAACGATTAAATTTGGAATTTAAGTCGTAAAGGTTTATTAATAAAGTGTGATATTTAATTTGGAATTAAATAGTGAATTAGTATTAAATACAAATTGAATAGGATTTAATTTTGTAGTTTAATTTAATTCGAGAATTCGTACTTTGAGTACTTATTCGCAAAACGAGTTTGACTCGCGCAAAATCAAATCGTTGTTTGAACATTGAATGATCACTAATTATCAGATTAATTAATTTGATTAGATTGATTGATAACATGCTTGTGTGAATACATGGTTGCGATGCATGAATAATGTATATCGGATGGATATTAGATGGGTGTGGCAATTTTAGAAATTGTTGTAATAAATTTGGAATTTATTAATTGGACCTGTGTGTCCAGCCTTATTGCCTCCTTACTCTTTGCATTCTCTTCTCACCTATTCCCCTCAATGTAAATGAGGTTTCTTTAGAAGTGTAGTGTAACGGGTAGAAGCAAATACATGTGCTAGCGGGAGAGAGAAAGTGAGAGATTTGATCTAGGATCATTGTGTAAAGTATCCATCCGCATATCATTATTATTTTATTCATATGCACTTTATTATGTATTTAGAATGCATGTTTAAGGGTGTATGATGATGAGACCTTAACAAAGATAATAAATTGGTTGCCAATTTGCACTCGAAAAACCCTCGCAAAATATTAAGCGTTTTTCCTTCCATTGAGTGATTCTTACTCAAGATCCGAGACTGGCATTGGCTTGTTGGCCAAAGTCAAGGCCTTTGTCCGTCGAGGATGTGTTTGAATCACGAGAGCTTTGTTCCATATCGGTGTCTTGTCCAAGTTGTGGTTTGTTGGCCAAAGTCAAGACCACTTTTTGTCCATCGACATTGATTACGAAGCTTTCCATGGTCAATGGGTCGCGCTTAACTGGGATCACTAAGTTTGTTGTGCCAAAGCCAATGCTTAGTTGATTCAGAGGAAAAAGGTTAGGCAATATATTGGATACATTGGCATATATAAGATATATGTT
The DNA here is from genome assembly GCA_019454045.1 of Zanthoxylum bungeanum. Classification (NCBI taxonomy): domain Eukaryota; kingdom Viridiplantae; phylum Streptophyta; class Magnoliopsida; order Sapindales; family Rutaceae; genus Zanthoxylum; species Zanthoxylum bungeanum. Next base: position 55,935 of record SKCR01017710.1, read on the forward strand.
TCGGACTTGGAAGCCCCCTACTGGATCTAGGAATTGGATTGGTGTTGTGATATTTTTATATCGTACTGCAAGTGTACGGTGTCAAATTTTAGTATAAATATGAGTTAAGAGTGTCGAACCCACAGGGATTATGTTAACTCGCACTAAGTACTACAATTGATAATCCTAACTTTATTTAGAAAATAAATAATAAAGATTTTAATAAATAAATAAAATATAAAAATAATTAGATAGGAGGAACTAATACGATAGAGATTCTGGATCCTGATTTCACCTATCTGTCACCTTTGTATTTGTTATGCCAATTACCATTATTCGGTTATATTGTTTATAAGTCAAGACTCCGAAATTATCCACTCCCTCTCTCGAGTGCCGAGTGAAAATATCATTAACTACAGACTTCGATATCTCTATAAAAATCCAATAGTTAACGACTCATTACGCTTTGTGATTCTATGTTAACGACTTCAAAGAACTACAGATTCTCTCGAACTCTATAAAATCCTAGGTCATATTCTCTAGATCTATTCAAAATCCCCTCTCTCGAGTGATAGATTCTAAACATTCATCATCTTCAATTGTGGTCAACAATCAAGAAGCATTAAACTCAAAAGAATATAAATAAATTAATAAAACTTCATAACAAAATTAACAATCAATACAAGGTTCAAGCATAGATTACATCATTCTCCAGAATTAATGAGTTAATTCATGACAAAAGATAAATACATTAATAAACAAGTCCTGAATCTAATGGAAATCATTAGAGTTCTAAGAAAGAAATAAGAAGATAAAACCTGAATTGAATCTCTTCCTACTCGGATGTCAACGCCTTAATCCCTTCTTGTTGCTCTTCAATCCTCCTCCTGGGATCTCTAAAATATTTGTTTCTGTGTTTTGTGCAGTGTATTAGCCTCCTCCTCTAGTTTTGGACGAACTGATATATTTATAGTAGAGCCTGGGAGTCATAGTACATGTTAAAAACCCTAAAAATCACTTTCCTGGCTTGCACAGGTTTTGTTCCGCAGGGAGCGCTGCGGCGCTGAACAGTGGGCGCTGCGGCGCCCAAATCCCTGGAAAATGTATGGAAATGACTATATCTCCTCGAGTAGATACAAATCGATATATTATGGGTCTCGTAACTCTTTCTAGATCAAAAGTTATAGCCTTTTTAATTTCAGTGCGCAGTTGATGCTAGTTTTTACTGCTTCTTGAGTCCGATGCTCCCAATAGGTCCCGAAACACACGTATTTGCTCCATTGTCGATGTTCTAATGGTTCCTACAAATAAGACATAAAATAAACTATAAAATACATTAAATGGCTCGAAACATAACAAAATAATAGGCTAAGGATGTCGGAATAAGTGGGTATAAACCACACTTATCAAACACCCCCAAACTTAAGGTTTTGCTAGTCCCGAGCAAAAGATAAAATAAAAACTAAATTCAAATTAACAAATAAAAATTTACTAAACTAACTAAGCCACTTTCGTAGGGATCACGATTGCATTTAGCGTATGCAACAAGCCTTTAAACCCCTAGGCGGCCCTAGTGGACGAGTTATAGTCTCGTAAGGGCTTACAGCGATGACACCCACAAACGTCATTCACACACAATCATGCAAAAAATATAAAAAATAATAAAAGATAGTCCCGATAGTTTCACATAAAATTTTCCTCAAAGAAAGCTTATAAATGAAATTAGAAAACCTTTAAAGTACGCAATTGCAACTCTAATCCAAATTCTTGAATAAATTATCTAAGCTAGACTCACGGTGTGTGTGTGTGTTTAAAGGCTCGGTCACAGCTTGACTACTAAGTAGGCCAACTCAATGATTTCGTTTAAAAATTAGAATCGATGGGTCAAACCAACCTAGATATCTCAATTATGCTCTATAATTGCTTTATTTCGTGCTCAGTATGGTATGATTTTTCTTTTCTTTTCTTGTCTCTTTTTGCTTTTCTCTTTTTGCACTTTTTTTTTCAACTCACCTACCCTTTAAGGTAGCATTTCTCCTCATGGTGGTCCTAATACTCGCCCATGGGTAGCTTCACGCTTATCAGTTATAGGTGGTTTATTTTCTTTCTTTAGAGACATTTTTCTTTTTAGCTATACCATACTTCATAACACTAGCAAATCAAGATAGATATCTAAGCATACGGTCATTCATCGACATGCAATTTTTTCAACTACTCACATTGTCAACTACTTAAGTTTTACTGCTAAAAACTTGTTTTTAAGTGCTTACGAGTCTAACATAGATCAGTTATTCATGGCATCAGATAAAAGTAAATCGGGCACTTATCATTTCTAAAATTTCACTCATAAACAAACAATATCATCACATGATTTATGCTTTACTATTTAAGACTAAAACAATTTTTTTTTCAATAAAATTAAACAACTAAATAGCAAGTAAACAGCATACACACACCCCCAAACTTAAAATTTGCATTGTCCTCAATGTAAGATAAATATAAAGAAACAAGAGTGAAGAACAACACTACCATGCATAGAGTTGATCAGGCTGGTTAGAATTTGGTTGCGCGGGCGTTGTGTGTTTCGTGCTACCTGCATAAATAGCATGCAAAACGAATAAAGAAACAAATATCACACAATACAATAAAATAAAAATTAAAAATAAAGAAAATAATAATAAAATAAATGCAATTAAATGCAATGGTTGCCTCCCCGCTAGCGCTAAGTTTAACGTCTTCAGCCAGACGCAACCACCCAAATGGTTATGGTGGCTTAAACGTAGTGAACCGGGTAATCTCATCTGCTTTCTTCTTTGGTATCCACCGGTTCTTATGACATGAAAAAGATAGATTGGCAGGCTGTGATAATTTATCCATAGATGGTCCCCCAGGATATGTAGATTTCCCCTCAATTGGAAATTCTGGACTGTACATTCGGCAAAATTGGCTCGGCTTCCTTTTTAACCTTCCAGGGATCATCTCCAAGTGAGAACTGGCCTTTCTTTTCCTCTTTTTACGGTGCTTTGGGAGTGGTTTCAGGTTTAGCTGCAGAGAATCTTCCTTTATGGATGGTTGTATTATGCTCATAGGTCGCTGAAATGATTCACCCTGCGTGTTTACAACTCCCTTTTCTACTGTATTTATCATGTGACATTCTACATCACCTTGAGGGCTCGGCATGGCTCTGAAAACACTGAAGGTGACTTCTTCATTTTGACCTCTCATTATCAATTCACATTTGTTTCCTTCTTCTGTTACTGTTTCCTCTTGAAATACCATTTCATCTTCTTTATTGCCTAAGTCCTGAGAGGTGTCTTTAAACTCTTTTCCACTCCTACAGGTTATGATTTGACATTGCTCATTGGGGTTGACTTCAATATCACTCGGAAACACCCATGTCTATTGATTGGCCATTGAAGAAACAAGCAACCCAATTTGCGCTTCTACAGATTTCATGTTTACCTCTTTATTGCCCATTCGTGTTTCGATGTTATCCAGCCTTGACTCATTCTTCTCAAACCTCTCTGAAGCTGTAGCTACAAACGTGCTCATGAGGTCTTCTAAGGAAGGTTTCTGCTCAGCTTGTACTTGTTCAAATCCTGCTCCTTTGAGCTATCAGTGCACTAACAGGATCTGTCATTGCTTCTTTTCAAACTCACCTCGTAAGAAAAAAATAAAACTAAAATAAAATAAAATAAAATAAAATAAAAAATAAGAAATAAGAAATAAAAACAAAAATAAAACTTAAGACAAAAATAAAGGAAATAAAAATAATAAAATAAAAATAAAAAATAAAATTCTAAATTAAAGCTAAAATTACTTGGTAGTAGTATTAATGTGAATTAAACAAACAATCCCCGGCAACGGCGCCAAAAACTTGTTGTGATATTTTTATATCGTACCGCAAGTGTACGGTGTCAAGTTTTAGTATAAATATGAGTTAAGAGTGTCGAACCCACAGAGATTGTGTTAACTCGCACTAAGTACTACAATTGATAATCCTAACTTTATTTAGAAAATAAATAATAAAGATTTTAATAAATAAATAAAATATAAAAATAATTGGATATGAGGAACTAATACGATAGAGATTCTGGATCCTGATTTCACCTATCTGTCACCTATGTATTTGTTATGCCAATTACCATTGTTCGGTTATATTGTTTATAAGTCAAGACTCCGAAATTATCCACACCCTCTCTCGAGTGCCGAGTGAAAATATCATTAACTACAGACTTCGATATCTCTATAAAAATCCAATAGTTAACGACTCATTACGCTTTGTGATTTTATGTTAACGACTTCAAAGGACTACAGATTCTCTCGAACTCTATAAAATCCTAGGTCATATTCTCTAGATCTATTCAAAATCCCCTCTCTCGAGTGATAGATTCTAAACATTCATCATCTTCAATTGTGGCCAACAATCAAGAAGCATTAAACTCAAAAGAATATAAATAAATTAATAAAACTTCATAACAAAATTAACAATCAATACAAGGTTCAAGCATAGATTACATCATTCTCCAGAATTAAGGAGTTAATTCATGACAAAAGATAAATACATTAATAAACAAGTCCTGAATCTAATGGAAATCATTAGAGTTCTAAGAAAGAAATAAGAAGATAAAACCCGAATTGAATCTCTTCCTCCTCGGATGTCAACACCTTAATCCCTTCTTGTTGCTCTTCAATCCTCCTCCTGTGATCTCTAAAATATTTGTTTCTGTGTTTTGTGCAGTGTATTAGCCTCCTCCTCTAGTTTTGGACGAACTGATATATTTATAGTAGAGCCTGAGAGTCATAGTACATGTTAAAAACCCTAAAAATCACTTTCCTGGCTTGCACAGGTTTTGTTCCGCAGGAGGCGCTGCGGCGCTGAACAGTGGGCGCTACGGCGCCTAAATCCCTGGAAAATATATGTAAATTACTAGATCTCCTCGAGTAGATACAAATCGATATATTATGGGTCTCGTAACTCTTTCTAGATAAAAATTATAGCCTTTTTAATTTCAGTGCGCAGCTGATGCTAGTTTTTACTGCATCTTGAGTCCGATGCTCCCAATAGGTCCCGAAACACACGTATTTGCTCCATTATCGATGGTCTAATGCTTACTACAAATAAGACATAAAATAAACTATAAAATACATTAAATGGCTCGAAACATAACAAAATAATAGGCTAAGGATGTCGGAATAAGTGGGTATAAACCACACTTATCAATTGGATCCAATTGATCTTAGAGATCTACCTAGTTAATTATCATACAATTTGTTGGCCAAAGTCAAGATTGTGTGATATTTAACGGGATCCTAGCCCACTAGGAAACACGGTTTCCCGAGTACTCGACAGAGGGTTAGAGGCTCGCCGAAAAATAGTGGGAGACAAGAATTGAATTTGCAATATTCGTTTAATTACTTGCCATACGCGCTCAAACAAACATCATTCGTCAAATAAATTCAATGTTAGTTGGACTAATATTTAAAACGTTGTTTTATAAAACAGTTGGACTGTATTCAATCTATTAAATTATAGTTGATTAAATAGTTGGACTATAATAATCATTATAATAAATAGTACTGAAAATCATTGATTAAATAGTTGGACTATTAGAATCAAGATATAATTGAAAGATTGACATTTAAAACATAATCCTAGGGAAAATGTATTTAAATGGTTTAATTTTCAAATTGGGAATAAAATTTCAGGATAGTCCTGAAAACTAATAAGTTACTTTATTTGATAAAATAACATATTAGGCCTAAGCCCGAAGTTAAGCAAACAGTAGAGCATGATTTTTGGAAGATTCATGTGATGATAACTTTATTGCTTAATCCATTAAGCTTGTCGCAGTAGACTCCTTAATTTCTTTGTCAGAACTAAGGGTTAGATTCTTAAAGTATGATAAAGAAATTGAAGGATCTTCATAGATCTATTTAGATCTTAGAAGTACTAAATTGCAATATAAACTCTTGGAGAGTTAATGACTATTCTCAAGGAGACAAAGTCAAAGTTTGCAATGAGGCAAGTAGCGCAAGGCGCACTTTACTTCGATATTCTAGTCAGCCGAGGCTAGGCCAAAGGTTTCTGGAGTGTGAAAAGGGCAAAAGCAAAATCATTACTGTCTTCTGGGAAGATAAAGGACATATCCCAAAATGTCTGCCTTAATTGTGGCAAACGGGATCGCGGAAGCGTGACTGCCGTTTGAACAAAGCAGACATGAAGGAATTGAAGACGGGGCAAGGCTCTGACTTCAAATATGTTTGTCATAAATATGTTCACTACTAGTATTGAAATTGGATTTTAAATACTTAGTGTGATACATATATATATATATATATATATATATATATATATACTGATGTTCAGAATCTGCTATGAGCAGGATACTGACTTCAGATTGAGATTTTATCTGCGAATTGGAAACGGGACGAAAGTCGCTGTTTTAACCGTAGATACCTAAATTTAGGAACTACCTTCGGGTGTGTACCTAAATTTGGAAACTGTTATAATGTAACTAGTTTGACTAGAAACATTATCTCTATATCAGTGTTTAATCCGTTGCGGATTTACCTTTATATTCTAGAACACTAAAGTGTTTTATTTTATAAAGATGATATTGAGATATACACATTAGATGTGAATAACAGCATTTATATTTTGAATATAAATAAATCTCAAACATATAACATGACAAACAAATAGCTCAAACTGATTTGATCAGAAGAGACATATTGTGGCATTGTTGTCTGGGACACAATTAAACAAGACTCGTATATCCGCACTTTTGAAGAGTGGATACTCGGACAAATTTGATTCTATTCAAATAAAGTCTACGAATCTAGTTTATTAGGCAAAGTGCCTATAACACCTTTACTTGGTAAAAGTGTAAATGCCACCTATCTGTTAGCCCTAGTTCATAGTGAAGCAAGTGGGCCCATGTCTAGCTAGGCTAGAGGTGGATATGAATATTTCGTGACCTTTACGGATGTGGCATCGCGTTATGGTTATGTGTTTCTTTTGAAACACAAATCGAAAATTTTTATAGTTTCGACACGAAATAGAAAAACAGATCGGCTAAAGTATTAAACCATCACGGTTAGACCATGATGAAAATACTTAAGCAATAAGTTTCTCAAAATACTTGAAAGAGTATAGTATTCTTTCAAAGAGGACTCCTCCCGGAACACGTCAATCCTGATGGTGTGTCCGAACTGAGTAACCGAATTTTGTTGGACATTACAAGGTTAATCATGAGTTGCTCTGAGCTACCATTTCCTTCAACGGATAAGCATTTAACAGTGCAGAACTTATTTTGAATAAGGTTCCATAATAATCTGTTTGACAGACTTCATATTAGATATGAACAGGAAAGAAATCGGGTTTCTCATTCCTGAAAATATTTGGGATGCTAGGCATGTGTTTGGATGATACCAAACTAAAACCCAAATTGGATGAGTGCCAATTGTAGGTTATCCTAGGGATACCAAAGTATAGTACTTATACAACTCACTAGAGAACAAATTTGTTGTTGCTCACCATGCGGTTTTCCTAAGAGGAATACCTATATGCAGTGGTAAGTGGGAGGATAGTAAAACTCGATGAAAATCAGAGTAATACTATTCCTGGCACCGATTCCTAATGGAACACAAATAGTTCATCAAGGATGAAACTATAACATTAATCTTCGAATACACAAGAACCACGTAAGTCGGAGAGAGTTAGAGAACATCCTGGGTATGGGTTTCTGATCTCACCTCATAAAGATGTCAATCTTTTGAGGTATACCAACTGACTACGTATGAGGAAGTGATACAAGGTATCGACTCCCTATTATGGCAAAGTGCCATGAGTCCGAAATAGATTCCATGTAAATCAACAAGTTTGGATACTAGTTGATGTACCACAAAGCATTGTGCCTATTGGTACTTTATAAGACTTCAAGGAAGATGCACATGGAAGGAAGCATACCAACGTACTAAGCTAGGCTTGTAGCGGAAAGGTATCGTTATCAACATTGTGTTGATTACGATTCAACCTTTTACCTGTTGCCACGGAATCCATTTGGATAATGCTTGCTAACGCTGCATGTTTCATTTATGAAATATGACAGCTGAACGGGAAAATCGCTTTCCTGAAAATGAAACCTTTTGGAGGATGTTTACAACATCCTGACGGTTTTGTCGTACCAAAACTAGCAAACAAGGTTTGCAAGTTATTCGATCCATGTTTGGATTGAAGCAAGCATTAGGTTCTTGGAATTATCGTTTTGATGTAATCATAATGGTTTATGATTTAATTCAAAACGAAATGATTCTTGTGTATATAAGAGGGTTAGTGGGAGCGCACTGACAGTGACTGTCCTATAAATAATGATAATATGTCATTTCTTGGAAATGATATTCCCATAATAAAATCGGCCAAAGCTTGGCTTTCATAAAAACTCTTCGAGTACTCATACATTGAAAAATGTACGTGACCTGGTGTCTCATACGCTTTGAGCATATGGATTCATAATCAGGCCAATCCATGTGATAGTCACTGGATTGATGTTAAGAACATCCTTTAGTATCTTAGAGAATTAAGGATGCTGTCTTATACTATGGACATGGATAACTTGAAGTGACTGGGATCACTGTAGCAAGTTTCCTAACTGATAAAAATGACTATAAGTCGCAAACGGTACTATAAAGTTTGAATAACGGAACAGTGAGCTGGAAATCTTCCAAGCAAGATACTGTTACCGAATAAACAACAAATGCGGGTTATTGCTGCAGCTGAGGCGGCAATAGAAGCCTTCTGGGTCGATATAAATCTAATTAGATTAGATATAGTTCTGTTAGCAGCTGAGCTAGGCTTCAGCACAAGCTAAAGAATTAATGGTCTCATCAACGATCCAAATATATACTTCGATATTCATCTGATTCGTTCGGATCATACATCGTGGCGATGTGATGATCGAATAAATCGCATCAGATGATAATCATGCAAATCCACTGACGAAAGCCTTTTCTCAGCAATTTGAGCCAACCGTACATAGTTCGGGTGTAAGACACTCGAGTGACTGGCTATAGGCCAAGTGGTAGATTGTTGGACAATTATGACCCATAGCTTCACTATTTGTACAGATCATGGTGTTGTTGTACAAATTAACTATGTGACAAAGGAGATTGCACTCTTATCATTTGTGATTAGATCACCAAGATGTATAAATGATAGGAGGTCCTTATGATTTGTTCCTGGATTTAGAATGATATGAGACAGTATCAGTCCATGAAGGATAAATCATTAAATATCCATAGTCAGAGTATTATCGAGATTGGACATCGATAAATGCGTAAAAGACTAGTATTACACGTGTGCGCGTTGTGAGGGCACAACGGCATAGTTCTCATATATTTGGGTATAGGATACTCATGCAAGTGTAATTGGAGGTTGTGTTTTACCGATGGTATAGGAAACAGCTTCGCTCTGGATAGACCCCCTCAGAATTCCATTGGTAGTATGACTATGTGTCTATGGAAGTCCGAAATCAGGGTAGGTGTATTTGGTCTTAACCTGAGACTTGCACCGCTAATACTTGCGACAATCAATATACTTTGGTTTTAGTCGTCCAGGGCTTTAAAAGGTTCTGTGTACGCCTCTGCTGGGTATATTGAGAATCGTAGTGTGTTGGGTGTGATGTTAAGATGGAAGTATCACTCCAGTCATATGGAGATGATGATCGCGTAGGGATACAGAACTGGTTCTCTAAATGGTTGCAACCATCGGGATAATATGACTTGGTCATGATTATCCGATAATAAAGAGACTAGTTGCTTGTCATCCGATATATGATTCGTACGGGGCAGACACTGTACCAGCCCCAGGCCTTGCATGTGATCATCCGATACTGGATCGAAATACGCAATACTACGTATACTACGCCTGATATAGATTTTATATTCCTGTAAGGATATTTCTGGAGAATTGGGTAGGCATGGCGCTTTGCTAGAAGCCAACCTTGTCTTGTAAATCGGTACAAACGTGGTACTAGGTACTTAAGTGTTCGGATAGTCCGACGACCGTATTTATTGCCAACATATCCGGGGATCTCATGGGTCACTTCCCGAAGATTCACCGATGACGTATGACTCGCACTTTATTAATCTAGGATTAATTAGTTAAGAGAGAAAATTAATCTGGGATTAATTGCGGAGGTATTTTATCTGGGATAAAATATCATTTAAAGAGAGATAACGATTAATTTGGAATTAATCGATAAAATAATATATTCGATATATTATACGAAATTAGATTTCGACGCGGAATTGAAATTAGATTTTAATTCGGGCGAACGAGTTAATTTAGAATTAATTCGTTAGCGACGTGAATAGTGATTTCGCTAGGCATAATCATTTAATTACATCGCAACGGAAAATTCGTTAATTTGGAATTAGCGAACCCGAGCCCGGGATTATTTGCAAGCGCATTCATATTTCAAATTTGAGTGCGGCACGCAAGTAAATCAAGCGTCAAATCGCTAGTCGCATCAAGCGTCAAATCATTAGTCACTTTGAGTGATGTGACAACTTGTCACATTGATTGATTGAGTGATGTGAATAATTGATGTGGGTTGTTGGAAGCAATTAATTGCCATTTGACTTTTGGAAAGAAAATTGGTAAATCATTTAATTGATTTTAGAAAATTAATTAAAAGAGTATTAGATACACTTTTCCTCCAACCAACCACAACTCTCTCTTCCTCACTTCTCTCTTCTTCACACCCATGGAGGGGCTATTTTTGTTCTGTTTTTGCTGGGCAAAACCGAGAGCTAAGGGAAGCAAAGTGTGATGTTTTTGGGGCAAAAACATCAAGAGCTAACACTCCGAGAGACATGCGAATGTGATAGGGAAGTCCACCCATGAGCTTGGGATCATTTGACAAAGCTTGGAGCTTGACGAAGGACCTTCATGACCGAAAATGGGGACTGCATAATCAGCCACTGCCATGAGCTGTTGGAGGGCAGAAAATAATTTTTGTCTTCACTGTATCGTCTCAACCGCTCGATGTAAGTATTCTGCAACTTCCTCGATTGTATCCACACATGTTTTTATGCTTTATATTCGATCCTCGGGGCCGTAGAAACTCGAGCAATTAGCGCATGGGCTTAGTAAGTTGGATTAAAGATCCTAAATTTCGAGGGGTCAAAATCCTTTATCATGATGCTTCGCCACGCCGGATGACGTATATTCGGTTGAATGTAAGATGAGTTCAATCGGGTATACAAAGTCCGATATTGTTGTCTTTATTTTTATATGCATTATGTTATTAGCGCATGGGCTTAGTATGTTGGATTAAAGGTCTTTCATTTTGAGGGGTTAAAATCCTTTACCACGATGCTTCGCCGCGCCGGATGACGTATATTCGGTTGAATGTAAGATGTGTTCAATCGGGTATACAAAGTCCGATATTGTTGTCTTTATTTTTTATACGCATTATGTTATTAGCGCATGGGCTTAGTAAGTTGGATTAAAGGTCCTCCATGTCGAGGGGTTAAAATCATTTACCACGATGCTTTTCCGCGCCTTTTATCCCGTTATTATTTATTAGGTGTTATCTATTCATCCGTTCACGTATGTGTCATGTTGTTTACTACATTTTTGAGGTCACTGTTGTAACCCCGTTCGAACGCTTTTCCGAACGCCGCACGAACGCATGTTTTCTGTCTCAGTTCATTCGAACGCGTTTACGAATGCTACTCGAACGCGAACCTTTTATTTACCGTTCGAACGAGGCTACGAACGCCGCACGAACGCCCACAGTAAACATGCCCTCTTCCATCACATCTCATCACCTAAGAGAATTACTATGTCCCGTAAATCTATCATCCCATAAATAAGTGCCGATGTAGGGTAGGTCTAATATTTGCATGATAGATCGAGACAATCTCAATTGATTAATATATGCGGGAATAACTCTTATTCCTATATTAACCAACTACCGTTAGATTCGATCAAGGAATTTAGATTAATAATTCATCATTCCTTTGTGAGTGTGACCCGTCATTTCGGGATCCTTGGACTTAACTAGTGAACTGTCGATGTATGGTAGGTCAGTTCACCAGATACATATAGAATCCATATCCCAAAATGGACACCATCCGTATGAGGACGAAAGTAAATCCGTCTCGAGATGCCTTTTGAATCTCATGTTTTCGAACTAACAACGGAGATTGTGGGATATACTGTCGTATATCCCTCTCTCACTCACTATTTTGAGTTTTAGGTTTCTATTTATAAAATATCTAATATTTTAATTTAACTAGTGTGAATAAATTTATGGCGGCTAAATCATAACTCTTATTTACACTAATAGACCATTAGTGACTTAACCAATTTTAACTCTGAAAATCTATATCACTAATTTTCATTAGTCTCTACTAATAGTATTACTCAATTAAACTAATTTAATTAGAGTGGAATTAGTGACCTATTATATTTTAACTCTTAAAATACTAGAACACTAATTGGTTTAAAATTTTAGAATCCTAAAATGGTCAATATTTATATTAAACTATTTAATTAATCTTGTGCGTTATAAAATCCAATGGTACGTGGAATTGTATCCCGAGTGCAGACCACATTACCGTCCATTCGGATTCGGCTATGAAATTTATGTCCGGATTTCCATCCTATATACAATGGAATTTATTATGCACTTATTAAGTTTAATATATTAGAATTCAAATTTTAAACCATAAAACCAATTAATCTAATTAATTTTTTTCCATGCATATCCTATTATAATTTAAACATTTTAAATCACATAAAATCATATTTCATGTCTATAATGATAATAAATCTAAAGCATTTTATGGCATGTGAAATGCAAGAGTAGGCACCCTAAGTTATATGACATGTTATTCAAACATTTCGAATTAAAACATACATATAACATAAAAATTATTTTGCATTGACATGGGTCTTATTTTTCCCTATACTAATATAATTAGTACAAAAATTCCCAAGGCATCCCTTGGCCTTCAAAACACGCTCCAAGGTACTGTTGGCTCCTTTTGCGACTCTGATGCTCCAAATTACAACAATCGAAATTTTACATTGGAAAATAAAAAAAATACAATAATTGTAAAAAAAAATAGCCTTATGGCCTTGCATCCCAAAATCAAAACCAACAATAAAATAAGAGCCGGAAAAATTTACGACCAATGCAAAATCCATTCATCACATGAAAAACAATAACCATTCATCACATGAATATTATTTTGTGCCTACTCATCCAAACATGCATATCAATATTTATAACTCATATAAATATATAAAAACAGTAACTTTAAATGAAAAAGTGAAGGGGTAAGAACACTTTTCAACCTCGCTCTTGATGCCAATTGTAGTAAATTCTTTCCTTGCGCATCGGAAAAGGCTTAGGCATACGGATCGGACTTGAAACCAAACAGCCCCGAATAACAGTGCAAAAATCGGATTGTTTTGGACACAAAATGCGCCCAAAACCACAACCAAAACAGTCCACTATTTTCGTGAACTGCAGTGACATTTTAAGGTCTGATTTTTGAGAGAAAAATAGCCCCAACACAATCCCAAAAAACCCCTATGTGTTTTCCAAAAAATTTCGGATTGATACAATACCAAACCGAGCCCCGAAACACCCAACCAAATGGCGGCAGTGAGCAAAAATTATGCCCACTGCCGTGAGTAAAAAAGAATGATTTTTAATTCAACACCACAAAGTATTTCGAGCTATATCTCATTACCAATGGAAACTAGTGTGGGCTAAACTCACAAAATCAATCCCTAAACTATTTAGAGATTAATGTCACACAACAACTTTTGTTGTTTTATTTTTATTTATCTTTTGGTTCTTTTTTTATTTTCCCAACAACTTGAGAGGATTTAGAGAAGAAGAATATTGAAGCTAGGGGTTAGAGAATGAGAGATTAGGCAAAAGAAAATCCAATTTTCTTTTTATACCTAGGATAATTAATTTCCAAAATTAACAAATCATTTCCCTTTCCTTACTCCAATTTTCGGCCGAGCATGTTAAATTTCAATAAATTTTGTAACAAATTACTTACTTTCCATAAAGCCAAAGATGTTAAAAAAAAGAATAAATTATAACATTTAAAAGGTGTAACTTTCAAAGTGAATCAAAGGGTTTCCAAAACCCAAAATTTGGAAATTACAATCTTGGCCTTATTAAATTATATCATATATAATTTAATATTTTGTATTTAATAATTATCATATAATTATTAAAACCATATATTAACTTTTAATATATAATTCCAAGTGTGACAAAATAATATCATTAATTATATTAACAATATTTATGCATATGTGAGTATATAATTGGACTATCGAGCTAGCACGGGGACCAAATGGACCTACGGTTCCGAGCTCTAATAATCTCAAAATATTAATTAAGCTCTTAATTAAATATTCTGAATTATTAACTCCGGGTTATTCCACTAAAACCCGAAGTTGCACTCTCGTTGCCACAGATGATATATTAAGCTGAACCAAGTCGATGTCAATCGATATAGTCGATATATACGAATTGACCATTCATGAGTATCTCATAATTAGAGTCGGGTCATAATGTCAGTTATACCCCTCTAATTATTCATACCTTAAGTATCATTGATTCTCTAATGAATGATTTATTCATAACCATTATGAATTTAATCTTTCTATTCGTAATAGAAAGACTTGAGAACTCTAACCGTTCAAGTACCGAATCAACCCTTAGATACTCCTCTAATTCTCGCAAGAAGGAGTGAACTTCATATCTATGTAAAATATTTCCAGCTACACAACAGACCATGCCCCCAAAGTACGTAGTTATTGGTCAGGACTGCTACACCAACCTCACCTTCGTAAATCAAAGGACATAGCTTGTCATGCAGGAGTTCGTAGTACACTCAGGATTAAGGTCAATCCATATATGACCATCTAGTAGATCGAAATGACTTTCTTTGTTTAACGGATATTATAAGAATGTCATTTCCATCTGAGTCCAGTCCTATATGATCACATCATACAAGGTGCCTCCATTCTCATGTCTCTACATAGACGATCCCGGATCAAGGTCGCCATACAAATATAGAATGGACCGCATCTATAGATAAACCGCAAATAAAGTACCTGATTTATTTGCTCTATATGGACTATTTAAGATTAATAACTTCAGACTTAAATCTTCTTGTGTATGACACTCATACACCAATTCTGAAGGTACATAAGTAATCTAGGGTATTCAAGATAATTTATAATATGCGAAATTTAAACAAACACTTTGATAAATGAATAATGCATCATTTTATTTCAAAACATATAAAGTCGTTTACATTACATGTAGCTCTAGGGCATATATCCCAACAGTTTCACAACCCTCAACTTTTCCAACTCAATAACCATTAACACATCACTAAACTCAAGCTACTAACACTCTTCAAACTTCAAATCATCAAAATTCAGTAAATCAAGATATGGGTTTTTACCTTTCTCACCTTGAATCAAATTATTTCTTCACAAATAGAATTCCCTAAGTTTCCTTTCACCATTTCCAGAATTGCATGTGGGATTAAAACACTAGAATTTGGGTTAGAGAAAGGAAATTTTCTGCAACAAGCTATGGAGTATATCTTTGAAGAAGAAGAAAAGAAAGAAAAGAAATATAGAGAATAGGCAATCGTGAGTGGGGGGCTGTTTTGACTTCTCTCTTTCTTTCCATTTTTTAATACTTGTAATACAAATGCTGGACATTTGTTGATGAGGCTTAACAAATGTCACTAAGTCGTCCACAAGTCTAGGTACAAATAAGCATGTATTAAACATAATGGTATTGGTCCAACTCTTATAATTCTTACCGAATCCTAATGATTTAACTCAACTATTATAAATATTGCGACTAAAATCGGGCCTTTATGTCATCTCCAAATTCATTCGCTACCGCTCGGAAAAAAATTTATTCCCTAACACCAAATTACTAGTCCAATCGGTTATAAGATTTTGAGTCATTACAAATTCTCCCCATTAAAATGATTCGTCCTCGAATCGAAATATTTAGAAGTATAGTACATACATTCATATGCAAATATTTCTCTTTCATAACTGCTTCTGGCTCCCATGTGGTATATTTTCCCTTGTGGTGATGCCAAACTACCTTAACTGGGGAAATCCACCTCGATCTCAACTTTCTCGTCTCTCTCTCTGCTATAGCTATTGGCTGTTCCAAATAAGATAAATCTTGATAGATGTCAACTGTTTAAGGTTCTAGAACTTGAGATTCATCGTATAAATATTTATGTAGCATAGATACATGAAACATCTGATGTATCTTATCCATACTAGGTGGAAATGCCAACTCATATGCTCTCTCTCTAACTCTACGAAGTATCTAAAACGACCCAATATGCCTAGGGCTGAGCTTGCCCCTCTTGCCAAATCTCATAACCCATTTAAAATGAGATACCTTCAAAAATACTGAGTCACCCACTTGAAACTCCAAATCTTTCCTCCGGCGATCCGCATAACTTTTCTGTCGACTTTGAACTGTTTTCATTCTTTCTCTAATTAACTTCACCTTTTCTATGGCATCTTGTACCAAATCAGGTCCAAGCAACTTCTATTCCCCAGTTTCAAACCATCCCACTGGGGACCTACACTTTCGACCATACAAGGCTTCAAAAGAAGCCATTTGAATACTTGTCTAGTAGCTGTTGTTATAGGAGAACTCTATATGTGGAAAATGTTGGTTCCAACTACCATCAAAATCTATCACACAGGCTCGTAACATGTCCTCCAGAGTTTGAATGGTTCGTTCTGATTGTCCATCCATTTGAGGGTGAAACACCGTACTAAAACGTAACTGGGAACCCAAGGCTTCTTGGAATGATTTCCAAAACATGGATGTAAACTGAGAACCTCGATCAAAGATTATTGAGACATGTATTCCATGCAATGATACTACATTATCCAAATACAGCCTGGCATACTGAGATGTTGAATAATTAGTCTTTACGGGCAGAAAATACGCGCATTTCGTCAACCTGTCTATAATCACCCAAACGGAATCATACCCTTTCGAGGTACGAGGAAGCCCAACTACAAAATCCATAGTAATATTCTCCCACTTCCATTCAGGAACTTCCAAACTTTGAAGTTTACATGCTAGTCTCTGATGCTCCGTTTTAACTTGCTGACAAGTGATGCATTTTACAACAAACTCCACTACGTCTCTTTTCATACCATCCCTCCAATAGATCAGTATCTTTCATTCGATCCCTTATCTCTTTATCATGTATCATAGTATGTATGTTTCTCTTTCATTTTCTTCTAACAATTAGGATGCTCTAACGATCTCAACCAAGGAATTGGAGTAACAACAATTTTTCCATGCTTTCTCATGAGATTTTCGTTGTCTACATAATACTTCTCATCCACACCTTGCTTTAATTTATCTATAATCCATTAGATTTGGATGTTTGTTTCATGGGCAGTTCTAATTTCATCCACAAGTGTAGATCGAACCTGAATCTGTGCCATTAATGTTCTCTGATTTGTTACTTGAAAGCTTACTCCATCTGAAATACATTTCTGCATCTGCATGTCTAGCTGGTTACCACATTTCAATTGGAAAATGAACTAAACTCCCCATGGATTTCCTGCTTAAGGCATCGGCTACCACATTAGCCTTACCAGGATGATACTGAATCGAACAATCATAATCCTTCAATAACTCAATCCATCACCTCTGCCTCAAATTAAGATCTTTTTTACTCAAAATGTACTTGAGACTTTGTGGTCAGTAAAAATCTCAAAATTTTTACCATACAAGTAATGTTTCCATATCTTCAAGGAGAAAATTATTTCTTCCATCTCTAAGTCATGGGTGGGATAATTCTATTCATAAGGCTTTAGTTGCCTAGACGCATAGGCAATAACTTTTCCTCTTTGCATCAACACACATACCAATCCTACTATAGAAGCATCACAGTATACCATAAACCTTCATGATCATAATGGTAAAGCTAGAACGGGAGCGGTAGTCAACCGTTATTTAAACTCCTGGAAACTTCTCTCACAGGCATCTGACTACTCATACTTCACATTTTCTGCATCAACCGAGTTAATAGAGCATCTATTCTAGAGAATTTTTCCAGGAATCTCCGGTAATATCCTGCTAACCCCAGGAAACTACGAATCTTTGTAACACTAGTGGGCCTGTGCCACTTTTGAATAGCTTCAATTTTCTGGGAATCTACACCAATTCCTTCTTTTGACACCACATGCCCCAGAAAAACCACTCTGGACAACCAAAACTCACACTTAGAAAACTTAGCAAACAACTTGTGCTCTCTCAATGTCTGTAGCACCTGATGCAAGTGTTCCGCGTGTTCATTCTCACTACGTGAACACACCATGATATCATCAATGAAAACTATCACAAATCAATCCAAAAAATGCCTGAATACTCTATTCATCAAATCCATAAAAACTGCAGGGGCGTTAGTCAAACCAAATGACATTACCAAGAACTCGTTATGTCCATATCTAGTCTGAAAAGCTATCTTTGGTACATCATTTTCCCTAATCTTCAACTGATGATATCCTGACCAAAGATCTATCTTTGAGAAACACTGTGCTCCCTGAAGTTGATCAAACAAATCATCTATCCTCAGTAGTGGGTATTTATTCTTAATCTTCACCTTATTCAGCTGTCGGTAATCTATACATAATGAAGTGTTCCATCTGTCTTCTTTACAAATAACACTGGGACACCCCATAGAGACACACTGGGATGAATGAAGCCCTTATCTAGAAAATCTTACAACTGTACCTTCAATTCCTTAAGTTCTGCAAGAGCCATCCTATATGGAGGAATCGATATGGGTTGCGTGTTTGGAATTATATCTATGCAAAATTCAATCTCTTTATCCTGTGGTGAGCCTGGCAACTCATTTGGGAAAACATCAAGATACTTCATTACCACTGGAATCTGATCAATACTATTTTCTTCCACTCTGCTATCCGTCACATAAGCTAGATATCTCATATTCTTCTTACGATGAAGTTTGTATGCTTGCATTACTGATATCAAATTATGAGGTACTACACTCTTATCCCCCTAGTAAACCCTAACTGGCTGATCGGGGGCATGCAAGATAACAGTCTTCTCCCGGTAATCTACCACCATATTATTTGTAGCTAACCAATCGATTCCCAAAATGCTTAACACCACCAAATCAACATAATACGCGTGCCTATCAATCTCAACTGGGCAAGCCTTCACTCTCTGTGTAGCCTCTATAGGTTCTCCTACTAGTGTAATTATAACGAGGGACAAATCTGATGTATTTATATCTCTACCCAGGTAGGTCACAAAGTACGGTGATATAATTAGTAAGTGGCTCCCGAATCAAATAATACTCTAGAATTTACCGAACCAACTGGAAATATACATGTAACAATGGTATTAGATGCATGTGAATCCTGTGGTGTGATGGTATACACCATACCCTGAGCCTTGTTAGTGGAGGCATGTCCTCGATCACCCACTGATTGTCCCCCACCTCCTACCACTTGTCTCCTCACTACATATCTATGCTCTCCTCCCATACTCCTATTTGCTGAGGTTATGGTGCTGATGAAGTAGCACAGAATGATGGTAATCGATCTGGTGATACTGGACAATCTCTCTTCAGATGACATATCTGTCCACATCGGTAACAACTCATATCCTCAAATCGACAAACTCCTACATGAGGTCGCCCATAAGTCAAACATGGTGGGGTACCTCGCCCTGGTTGGGCTACTGACAGAGAAGAATCTGTACAGGACATAATACTCTGATAGGCATGCGATCTGAACCTCCCTGAGTTGGTTCTGTTATGGTTGGTGCTATGAGCACCAATTGTATTATGTATTTCCTTGTAAATACAAATGTAACATTTTATTATGAATAAAATAAACAGTTTGTTTTATATAACATCATCTTTTATATGGTAAAGATGTAACAGACCTTAGAATGATTAATTATGATACTGTTGCAAAAGCGTCGCAACTGACATTGAGTTGTATCATGATGTGTCATTCTTAGATAGTTTCTGGTCAAGGTTTACACTACTTGGTCAGTAAAGTAAACTCATTGAGATTGATACATGTCGTATATTGGAATCTTGGATTCAGATGGTTTCTCAATGAACCATGAGTCTTGGAGACTCGTATAGACGTGTAGGTGTTTATAGCGGATAAACACTGAATGACTCACCGAATAATCTTAATGGATGGTACACCAACGTCAATAAGAATCTTCTCGGGTTGACTGAGCATAGTGATTCTTTGACTTGAGATACCACTGTGGATATATAAGTTATCCTCCACACTTAGATGACAGTCACGTCACCGATTTTTAGATCAGACCTCCGCCTGTTCATTGGGTGTGGACTGATATTCAGGATATCATGTGTGTATCAAGAAAGGATCTGTCAGTTCTGTGTACATAGCATATGTATTCAATATGGAATTAGCAATATGTTAAATCCATGGACCCGTGGTACACTGTTGAAATTAATTCTAACTGTTATTAAAGGATTGCTAATAGAAACATCGACGTGATTATATCTATAGAGATTTGACATTTATATCTATATCTGCGGAATAATCCAGATACCTGTGATGGAGGGATTATACGTATGTTATGACCTCGACCTGTATGGTTTAGAGAGTTTATCCGTGTTCGTCATAATTTACGGGTAGGTAGATTATGGACATGAAATTGGATTTCGTGACGGATATGCTTGAACCTAGAGAGTCTCACTAATGAATTATACTCGCAAAGCACTAGGGCAATTTTTATGGATAATACTGATTATTTATAAGTCGTTTAACAGTTAAACGAAAAATACATGCGAAGTGACCTAATGGTTATT
Organism: Zanthoxylum bungeanum; assembly: GCA_019454045.1. NCBI lineage: Eukaryota > Viridiplantae > Streptophyta > Magnoliopsida > Sapindales > Rutaceae > Zanthoxylum > Zanthoxylum bungeanum. The sequence goes on from SKCR01017710.1 coordinate 76,866, forward strand.
TCCTAATTTATGTGTATTTGTATTTAATATTTGATATTATTAAATACACATTAATTAATTTTCAAATTATGATATTTGACATATATCATTAATATATGTATTTGAGATATTTAATGTAAATATAATACATATATTTAAGATATTTGTATTTAATTATTTAATTATTTAATTGTTAAATAATTAAATTAATTAAAAACAAAATATCTTATGCCATGATTATGATTAGGAAATGGCATGATTTTATTGGTTCATTTGTAAAGTTTACTTTATGATAAAGGTTGTCATTTGTAACAAGTAATCTAATAAAATCATATACCATTTAATTTTTGGAAACAAAAATGAAAGAATATTTAGATATTCTTTACACAAGTTTCGGCCATAGTGGAGTGTATAAGACAAGTGTTTTGTTATAATTTCATCAACACAACAACAGGTTACCAAAAGAATTACAAAGTGAGTTGAGAGAATATTTGAAGGAAAATAAAGAAAAACAAAGCAAAAGTTTAAATTTTGTAAGTATTTCTCTACACCCTTCAAGATAGAAATTATTTTTATTATTCTTATCTTCAATTTGTGTTTCTAAGATGATATCTCTACTCTTTTAGTTTGTAATTTAAATGGTTGTAAACTTGTTTGAAAGATGAGCATGTATGTTTACAAAGTTTGCATGAAATTAGTTCATTAGCATTCTTTAAGGCTTTAAGTCATTTGATTGTGATGTTGCCATTTTAGAGTTTCTTAGCCATTCATAAATGACATAGAATTGTTCTTGAGTTGTTTCATGAAGGTGAGACTTATTTGGTGTGGTAAGGATTGGATTAAAGTGTTGAATTTATTTAATTTGTCAATTTGTGGAAATAAAAAAATTAGGGTTCATAACCCTTTCAAAATTTGGCGATTTCAATATATGTAATGTACTTTGATGTATAGATGATGTATATTAAATTTGGGATTGATTGGATTTGATTTTGACATGTTTTGAACCAAAAAAGACCAAATTGCAAATCTTGGAAAATACAGGGATTGTTCGGCAATTGTCAAATAAATTTGGAATTTTTGTTGCAATTTATATTTTCATGTATTAGAAATGTATAAATCATTTTGGGATTGATTTGGGATCAATGAAATGTGTATTTGACAATTTAAGGACCAAAATGATCAAATTATAAAGTTTAGGGGTAAATCGGCAATTAAAGAAAATTTGATTTCTTGGGTTAAAATTTCAGATTTAAGTATTGGGTAATTAAATAAATAAGTTTATTTAATTTATCCAAGAAAAAAATTTTAAATCGGAAAATTCTGATTTTCTGCGTTCCGCTGTGCTAACCATGTAATTCCTTATAAAACCCCAACATGTCCCATCTCACATCGTGTAGGGGAGGGGCGGACATATGATGTCGTCTACTCGGACCACCCTATTTTGTTCTAACTCTCTCCTCTAACCTCGGCCTCTTCCGAGATTCCGTCTCAGCCTGTCTCTCCCTAACCCGAGCCTCAAACTGGAGAGCAGCATCTAAAACCTGAGTATAAATAGTAGTCTCTATACAATAAATGGATCAAAATAGGTAGTCCCGAAGTCCATCTACAAACTGTTTCACCTTCATTTCTTCAGTACTAACCAAATATGGGGCATAACAGGATAGTCGGGTAAACTGTTTGTCATACTCAGAATGCTCTCCCTGAACCAACTGCTCAAACTCCAGAGCACTGACATCTCTAATACTCCGAGGCAAAAACCTGCTCAGAAATGTTGTACTAAACTCAACCCAAGTCATTGGAGAAACACCATGCCGCTGGTTACCTCGAAAAGCCATAAACCAAGTATTGGCGACGTCTCTCAATTGAAAACTAATCAACTCCATCGCCCTCTCTGATTAACACCCCAAAGTTGTACATATACGATATGAATCCTCAATAAATCCATAGGGATCGGGGGAGGACACTACTCCCAAAAAATATGGGTGGATAGAGTTTTTAAAAATCATGTAAGGAACTTGGCAGCTCCTGCCGCTGTATCACCTAAGTTGTCTCTAGGATAGGTCTATGTGGTAAAATAGAAGGTCCTACTTGAAGAGCTATAGTGTATGGTATCGCTGGGGGAACTATTATCTTGTGAGCCAAATAAGGTTCTACATGTGGAGGTGGAATAGGAACTGTAGGTTCTGTAGTTCTCGGCTCTGGGCCTGGAGGCTGCTTCTGTCGGATAGCTAACTGAGCAAGGGCCAATCCAGGAATGTTATCAGCAGGTGACAGATTCCACTGCCACATAAGCCTCTGACTGAAATCGAAATTCAACCATTCTTTTAACAGCACACATAACAAAATAGATTAAATGTATGAACCATTAAACATAACACGTACACAAACCGATTATTGTAAAACCACATATATACATAGACTATACACCACATAAACTAAAAGAGACTACATTCTATATGAATATAGACATGACATGATGAACCCATACAACTAGTGACTACAGTGTTGCTCATATCCATGATTCATGTCTCCCAAAGGATAGTCTTGGCCCATGAGTAGAAAAGTCATGTAAAAATTTGGAGAGTGAGGGGGGTGAGTCCTAAAGAACTCAGTGAGTGGAGCTATAAAACCAGAAAACAAACAGCATTAGAAAGTACAAATAATCTATTAAACAACTTTTAGAATCCTTAAAACATAAACCAGAGTTTTTCCTTTGAGAATTTTTTTGCAAAAACATTTATGAAAATATATGTGTCATCATCAGAAGTATCATCGGTCATCCTATACATAATCCCGTGGTCTTGGGGCGTTACGTCTCGCCGTCCCCCAAGCCAATAAACCAGTCAATAGTGGTACTATCAGTGCCACCAATCTGTCTCTAAAAATCTGGGTCTATGGGCCTCACTATCCTACTAGCCCAATACCCAAGATCTAGAGGCATCTGTCATCTCTAGTGTCGTATCCCGTGTCCACACGTCTATATTCGGATTGGTTACCGATATCCGTCAATTTCATATCTGTATCAAGTTACACCTGAGGTGGGTTTTTCCATCATGCCTCCAAAATCAAGAAATCATACTTTTGAAATCATTTTTATCATCAAAACATTAATCTGAAACCAAGCTTTATCAAAAGCTTAAATCATATATCTCATTCGTATGAAATCATCATTTCAAGTAAAATCATTAAATCAACAATCTACAAAATCATATCTGAAATCACATTTAAAAACTCTTAAATAAGTTCTCCACTCACAGTGCTATGGAAAGTCAGGTGCAGTATGCGGCGTAGGTGACCTCCGAGTGGCTTGACGTTGATCTAATGCCAAAGAAACTGTTAGTTTTCCTTGTAATGATTTGCAAAGTATATGTAATACATGGTTGTTGTTCTAAGCTTATGGCATGGCTTAAAATGTTTCTACACACCTATATGAAACCCTTAGAGTGCCCCCCAACGTCTTAGGATAAAACTGGAATTGATAAAATTAACCTTGAGAATTTGGCAACGCGTCACGACACCGAGGGTTAGGTTTCGTGATGCTTTGAAGCAGAATTGAGGCAGTAAGTCCTCTCTATTTTGCAAGTCGCGACGCTCAACACCCATACACCAAATTTCCAGTATGCGTCGCGATGCCAGGGAGTGCGCGTCGCGATACTAGACCATTTTCAAAACCTAATTACAGTCTCACCTGCACACACAATTTCCATAATACAACATAAGCCATAGCCACAACAAATACACAACATATCACCCAGTAATCCTTAATCATCATCTCAAAACCATTTCTTAAACCCCAACTTAGTTTCACATTTATGGATTACACAAATTGGGGGTTTCACAACCCTCAACTTTTCCAACTCAATAACCATAAACACATCACTAAACTCAAGCTACCAACACTCTTAAAACTTCAAATCATCAAAATTCAGTAAATCAAGATATGGGTTTTTACCTTTCTCACCTTGAATCAAATTATTTCTTCACAAATAGAATTCACTGAGCTTCCTTTCACCATTTCCAGACTTGCATGTCGGTTTAAAACACTAGAATTTGGATTAGAGGAAGGAAATTTTCTGTAACAAGCTATGGAGTATATCTTCGAAGAAGAAGAAGAGAAGAGAAATATGGAGTATATATAAGCCTTTTTAACAAATGTCCACAAGTCTAGGTACAAATAAGCATGTATTAAACATAATGGTATTGGTCCAACTCTTATAATTCTTACCGGATCCTAATGATTTAACTCAACTATTATAAATATTGCGACTAAAATCGGGCCTTTATGTCATCTCCAAATTCATTCGCTACCGCTTGGAAAAAAATTTATTCCCTAACACCAAATTACTAGTCCAATCGGTTATAAGATTTTGAGTTATTATAATTATGCAAACATAAAATACCATATTTAATGTTTATATTATATATTCTCTATTTAATACAGGTAACGAGATAATCTGTCTAATTCGAGATGGTATATAATAACAATCATGTAAAACTATTTTACATCCATTAGTGAGATCTAAAATAATTGTTCATATGGCCTCGACATCCAATGTCTCGTCATTGCCAACTCTAAGCTGGATCTCCCCTCTATTAAGCCTTCTTTTAACCCTCATGACCTGCATGGAGTTACAAACATAAGTGGGACTGTCGATGTTTAACACTTAGCCACTATTTGCATCTAAGGCCAAAAAGATGTCAATAATATGAAAAATACAAAACGTACATGAGGGTTCTGCTTTTTCTTTCAAATATAGACAATCTTTCTTCCAATGTCCAGATTTATTGCATGTAGACATGCATCATGAGCTATATGTGGTCTTGCAGTTTTATACTTTACGGGTTTCTTGGAGTCTTTCTTTGTTATCTTATTTTTTCCCATTTTAATCTTCTTCGACTTCTTAGAAGAAGTCAAAAATAGAGTATTAATTCCTCAAAGGCATATGCATCAACCTAAGAATAAAAAATTTAGGGATTAATAATTAATTTTTTTAATGTTTAAGTCTAGGACCGAGCTTTTTGTTATGAGCTCATCTCGTGTTGGGATATATGCCCTAGAGCCTCATGTAATATAAACAGTATTATATCTTATGAAATAAAATGATGCATTATTCATTTATCAAAGTGTTTGTTTAATATCGCATATTGTAAATTATCTTGATTACCCTAGATTACTCATGTGCCTTCAGACTTAGTGTATGAGTGTCATACACAGGAGGATTTAAGTCTGAAGTTAATAATCTAAAATAGTCCATAGAGAGAAAACAAAGCGGGTACTTTGTTTGTGGTTTATCTATAGCTGCGGTCCATTCTATAATTGTATGGCGATCTTGATCCAGGATCGTCATGTGGAGACATGAGAATGGAGGCACCTTGTATAATGTGATCATATAGGACTGGACCAAGATAGAAATGAGTTTCTTATAATATTCATTAAATAAAGAAATTTATTTCGATCTACTAGATGGTCATATATGGATTGATCTTAATCATGAGTGTACTTCAAACTCCTGCATAGTAAACTATGTCCTTTGATTTACAAATGTGAGGTTGGTGTAGCAATCCTGACCAATAACTACGTACTTTGGGGACATGGTTTGGTGTGTAGCTGGTGACGTTTTAAATAGATATGAAGTTCAATCCTTTTTGCGAGAAGTAGAGGAGTATCTTCCTTAAGGGTTGATTCGGTACTTAAACAACTAGAGCGTTCAAGTCTTTCTATTACGAATAGAAAGATTAACATTCATAATGGTTATGAATAAATCGTTTATTAGAGAATCAATGGTACTTAAGGTAAAAATAATTAGAGGGGTATAACAGATATTATAACCCGACTCTAATTACGAGATACTCATAAATGGTCAATCTGTATATAATGACTATATCGATGGACACCGACGTGGTTCGGCTTAATTTTGTTGGATTTCTACTATAGTCCCAAGAACAATTTAAGCATTTAATCATGTGAATACATCAAAATAAAGTAGCGGAAATACTCACTTTGATCGGATTTGCGATGCGTTGAACAACCAAAATTTCTTCAAGCTTTTCCTCCATGGATGACTTTCGGCCAAGCTTGATCTTTGTGCTTTCCAAGCTCCAAGCTTTGTGTGTGATTCCATGCTCAAGGATTTGTTTCCCTATCACCTTTGGATGACTCTTTATGTGCTAGCATAAGAAAAATTTGCCACAAATCTTCCTTGTTCTTTCTTGTTGTTCTCGGCAAAGAGAAGCAAAATTGAGAGAATTTGGCCCTTGGCCGAATTGGAGAGGAGAAGAGAGAGAGAAGAAAAATGTGTTGTGTATTTGGTTTTTGATTTCAAAAATCAAAATACCAAAACTCAATTACCATTTCCCAAAAAAGGTACAAGGCTTTAAAAGCCTTTCAACTATTCACATCACTCAAAAGTGACTAGACATCACATCACTCAAAGTGACAAGACATCCATCACTTGAATGACTAATGATGTGACGCGTGATGTGACTTGTGGGCCGCACTTGAATTCGAAATGCGAGTGGGCCCGCAAACACTCCCAGGCTTGGGTTCGCTAATTCTGAATTAACGAATTTTCCGTTGCGACGTAATTAAATCAAATTTAATTAAATAATTATGCCTAGCAAAATTACTATCCACGTCGCTAGAGAATTAATTCTAAATTAACTCGTTCGCCCGAATTAAAATCTAATTTTAATTCTGCGTCGAAATCTAATTTCGTATAATATATCGAATATATTATTTTATCGATTAATTCCAAATTAATCGTTCTCTCTCTTTAAATAATATTTTATCTCAGATAAAATATCTCCGTAATTAATCCCAGATTAATTTTCTCTCTCTATTAATTAATCCCAGATTAATAATGAGCGAGTCATACGTCATCGGTGAATCTTCGGGAAGCGACCCATGAAATCCCCGGATATGTTGGAGGTAAATCTGATCGTCAGACTATCCGAACATGTACGAACCTAGTACTACGTTTTTACCGATTTACAAGACATGGTTGGCTTCTAGCAAAGCACCGTGCCTACCCAATTCTCCAAAAATATTCTTAAAGGAATATGTAATCTATATCAGGACTAGTATACGTAGTATTGCGTATTGCGATCCAGTATCGGATGTCACGTGCTAGGCCTGGGGCTGGAATTGTGTCTGCCCCGTACGAAGCACATGTCGGATCTCTGGTAACTAGTCTCTATAATCGGATAATCATGACCTAGTCATATTATCCCGATGACTGCAGTACTAAAGAGTACTAGTTTCGTATCCTACGTGACCATCATCTCCACTATGACTGGAGTGATACTTCCATCTTGACATCACACCTAATACAATACGATTCTCAATATACCCAGAACAGGCGTACACAGAACCGGTTAAAGCCTTGGATGACCAAAACCAAAGTATATTGATTGTCGCAAGTATTAGCGGTGCAAGTCTCAGGTTAAGACCAAATACATCTACCCTGATTCGGACTTCCATAGACACATAGTCATACTACCAATGGAATTCTGAGGGGTCTATCCAGAGCGAATCTGTTTACGTACCATCGGTAAACACAACCTCCTATTACACTTGCATAAGTATCCAATACTTAAATATATGATAACTATGTTGTTATGCTCCCACAACGCGCACAAGTGTAATACTAGTCTATTCCGCATTATCGATGTCCAATCTCGATAATACTACGACTAGGGATTATTTAATGATTAAACCTTCGTGGATTGATATTGTCTCATATCATCTCAATCCGGAACTAATCATAAGGACTTTTATCATTTATATATCCCGGTAATCTAATTACAAATGATAAAAGAGCAATTTCCTTTGTCACATAGTTAATTTGTACAACAACACCATGTTCTGTACAAATAGTGATGCTATGGGTCATAATTTTCCAACAAATTTACTAACTGTGACAACGAGAGTACAGCTTCGGGTTCTTAGTAGAATAACCTGGAGTTAATAATTTCGAATAATTAATTAAGAGCTTAATTAATATTCCGGGATTATTGGAGCTCGGAACCGTAGGTCCATTTGGTCCTCGTGCTAGCTTGATATACTATAGCAAATTAAATATAATTGGATAGTCCGATTATATACCTGTTGGGTTCTCTAAGATCAATAACCAAGATCATTAAGCATAAAACATGTGAATACGCAAAGTAAAGTAGCGGAAATTACTCGCTTTAATCAGCTAAGGATGTGTAGACAACAAAATTTTTTCCTCCTTTGAAGTTGCTCCAAGCTCATCTCTTTGATGTATGTTGAGCTTCCAAGCTTGTTCTTGAATTCCAAACTCAAGGGTTAGTGTCCATAACACCTTTGTATGACTCATTTGATGTGCTAGCAATGGAGAATTTTTTCAACAAAAATTCCCATTTCCTTTGTGTGACTCTCAGCCAAGCCAAGAGAAGAGGGGAAGATGATGAAGTTCACGCCCAATGCATGGAGAGGAGAGAAAAGAAAATTTGATTGAAGTGTGTAATGATTTTCCAAAAATCAAAACCATATACCAAATCAAGATTTGGTAAAAAGTCCATCACATTTTCAAAGTTGAGTGTTTGGTAAGTCATCACCAAATACCAAACTCCATCAACATAAAGTGATGAGAATGACATGTGATGTGACTTAATATGGGCCACACTTTGATTCAAAATCCGAGTGGGCCCGCAAACACGTTCCGGGCTCGAGTTCGTTAATTCCAAATTAACGAATTTTCTGTTGCGACGTAATTAAATCAAATTTAATTAATTAATTATGTCTAGCAAAATTACTATTCACGTCGCTCGCGAATTAATTCTAAATTAATTCGTTCGCCCTAATTAAAATCTAATTTTAATTCCATTATGAAATCTAATTTCATTTAATATATCGAATATATTATTTTATCGATTAATTCCAAATTAATCGTTCTCTCTCTATTATTAATTGAATTTTATCCCAGATAAAATTCTCCGTAATTAATTCTAGATTAATTTTTCTCTATCTTCTAATTAATCCCAGATTAATTATGTTCGAGTCATACGTCATCGGTGAATCTTCGGGAAGCGACCCATGAGATCTCTGGATATGTTGGCAGTAAATCCGGTTATCGGACTATCCGAATACGTGCGTACCCCGTACCACATTTTTACCGATTTACAAGACATGGTTGGCTTCTAGCAAAGCACCGTGCCTACCCAATTCTCCAGAAATATTCTTTTAAGGAATATGTAATCTGTTTCAGGCGTAGTATACGTAGTATTGCGTATTACGATCCAGTATCAAATGTCACATGTTAGGCGTGGGGCTGGAATTGTGTCTGCCCTGTATGAATCATATATCGGATCTCTGGTAACTAGTCTCTATAATCGGATAAACATGACCTAGTCATATTATCCCGATGACTGCAATACTTAAGAGTACTAGTTTCGTATCCTACGTGATCATCATCTCCATATGACAGAAGTGATACTTCCATCTTGACATCACACCCAATACACTATGATTCTCAGTATACCCAGAAGAGGTGTACACAGGACCTGTTAAAGTCCCGGACGACCAAAACCAAAGTATATTGATTGTCGCAAGTATTAGCGATGCAAGTCTCAGGTTAAGACCAAATACACCTACCCTGATTCGGATTCCCATAGACACATGGTCATACTACCAATGGGATTCCGATGGGTCTATCCAGAGCGAAGCTGTTTCCGTACCATCGGTAAACACAACCTCCTATCACACTTGCATAAGTATCCAATTTTTAAATATATGAGAACTATGTCGTTATGCTCCCACAACGCGCACAAGTGCAATACTAGTCTATTCCGCATTATCGATGTCCAGTCTCGATAATACTACGACTATGGATATTTAATGATTAAACCTTAGTGGATTAATATTGTCTCATATCTTATTAATCCGGAACTAATCATATGGACTTTTATCATTTATGTATCTTAGTAATCCAATTACAAATGATAAAAGAGCAATTTCCTTTGTCACATAGTTAATTTGTACAACAACGCCATGTTCTGTACAAATAGTGATGCTATGGGTCATAATTTTCCAACAATCTCCCTTTTGGCCTATAGCCAATCACTCAAGTGTCCTACACCTGAACTATGTACGGGTCGCTCAAACTTCTGCTGAGAAATAACTTTCTTCAGCGGATTTGCATTGTTATCATCTGATGCGATTTATTCGATCATCACATCGCCACGATGTATAATCCGACGAATCAGATGAAATAGTTGAAGTATATACTTGGATCATTGATGAGACTATTAATTCTTTATCCTGTGCTGTAGCCTAGCTCAGCTGCTAACAGAACTACTCCTAATCTAATTAGGAATTTTACAGATCCAAAATTGCTTCTTTTGTTGCCTCAGCTGCAGCAATATTCCGCTTTTATTGTTTATTCGGCAACAATATCTTGCTTGGAAGATTTCCAGCTCACTGTTCCGTTATTCAAACTATATAGTACCCTTATTACGACCTATAGTCATTTTTTTCAGTTATGAAACTTGCAACGGTGAACCCAGTCACTTCAAGTTCTCTTTCTCCATGTATAAGAAAGCATCATTAGTTCGTCTAAGATGCTTAAGGATGTTCTTAACATCAATCCAATGACCATCACCTGGATCGGCCCGATTGTGACTCTATATGCTCAAAGCCTATGAGACACCGGGTCACGTACATATCTTTCAATGTGCGAGTTCTCAGAGAGTGCCAACAACATTTAGATCTATCCCAGTAGATCCTCATTCCTAGAATAAATGTTGTCTCTCCCAAGTAATCTACGGAGAATTTTCATGAAAGCCAAGCTTTCACCGATTGTATTATGGGAATGTCATTTCCAAGAAATTATATGTCATCATTATATAGGACAATCATTGTCAGTGCGCTCCCACTAACCTTCTTTTATACACAAGAATTATATTCGTTTTGAATTAAATCATATACCATTATGATCTTATCAAAATGTTAGTTCCAAGAACGTAATGTTTGCTTCAATCCATAAATGGATCGATTTAACTTACAAACCTAGTTTGCATGTTTTGGTACGACAAAACCGGCAGGATGTTGTAAACATCCTCCAATAGATTTCCATTAAGGAAAACGATTTTGACGTTCAGCTGCCATATTTCATAAATGAAACATGCAACATTAGCAAGCATTATCCGAATGGATTTAATCATGGCAACGAGTAAAAGGTTTCGTCGTAGTCGACACCATATTGATGAAGATACACTTTCTGTACAAGCCTAGCTATGTACATTTGTATGTTGCCATCCATGTATGTCTTCCTTGAAGACTCAATTAGTACCAATAGGCACAATGCCTTCCGGTACAGCAACCAGTGTCTAAACTTGGTTGGTATACATGGAATCCATTTCGAACATCATGGCACTTTTCCATGATAGGAAGTCGATACCTTGTATCACTTCCTCATACGTAGCTGGTTGGTGTTCCTCAATAAGATTGACATCTTTACGAGGTGAGATCAGAAACCCATACCTCCCAAGTCATTTTCTAACTCTCTCCGACTTGCGCGGTTCTTGTGTATTTGAAGATTGTGGTACAGTTTCATCCCTAATGAACTGTTTGTGTTCCATGAAGACTCGGTGCCTGGACAGTATTACTCTGATTTTCATTTAGTTTTACTTTCCTCCCACTTACCACTGTATTTAGGTATTCCTCTTAGGAAAACCGCATGGAGAGCAACAATTACATTGTTCTCTTATGAGTTGTATAAGTAATATACTTTGGTTTCCCTATGATAACCTACAAATAGGCACTTATCCGATTTTGGGTTCTAGTTTGGTATCATCCAAACATATGCCCAGCATTCCCAAATCTTCAGGAATGAGAAACCTAGTTTCTTTCCTGTTCATATCTAATATGAAGTCTGTCTAGCAGATTTTTCATGGAAACTTATTCAAAATAAGTATTGCACTGTTTAATGTGTATCCTCAGAAGGAAATTGGTAGCTCAGAGCGACTCATCATTAACCTTACCATGTCCAACAAAGTTCGGTTCTCTGTTCGGACACACCGTCAAATTGAGATGTTCTGGGAGGAGTCCACTATGAAAGAATACTATACTCTTTCAAATAGTCGAGAAACTTATTGCTTAAGTATTTTCCACCACGGTCTAACCGTGACAGTTTAATACTTTAGCCAGTCTGTCTGTCTCTATCTTGTGTCGAAACTCTTTGAATTTATCAAAAGTTTTCAATTTATGTTTCACAAGAAACACATAGCCATAACGTGATGCCACATCCGTAAGGGTTACGAAGTATTCATATCCACCTCTAGCCTAGCTAGACATGGGCCCACTTACGTCACTATGAACGAGGGCTAACATATCGGTGGCATTTGTACTTTTACCAAGTAAATGTATTTTAGGCACTTTGCCCAATAAACTAGATTTGTAGACATCATTTGAATTAGAATCAAATCCGTCCTAGTACCCACTCTTCGAAAGTGTGGATATACTAGTCTCGTTAATGTGTCCCAGACAACAATGCCACAAATAAGTCTCATCTGATTAATACAGTTTGAGCTATTTGTTTGTCATGTTATATGTTTGAGATTTATTTATATTCAAAATAAATACTGTTATTCACATCCAATGTGTTTATCTCAATATCATTTTTATAAACAAAACACTTAGTGTTCTATAATATAAAGGTATACCCGCAACAGGTTAAACTTAGATATAGAGATAATGTTTCTAGTCAAACTAGGTATATTATAACAGTTTCCTAATTTAAGTACATGCCCCAATGGCAGTTCCAAAACTTAGGTTTCTACGGTTAAAACAACGACTCTCGTCCCGTTTCCGACTCGCAGGTAGATCTCAACTGAAGTCAGTCTCCTATAAATCAGCAGATTCTGCACATCAGTACATATTTATGTACCACATCTAGTATCAAAAATCCAATTTTGAAACTAATAGCGAACATGTTTATGACAAACATACTTGAAGCCGGAGCCTTGCCACGCCTTCACTTCCTTCATGTCTGCCTTGTCCATATGGCAGTCACGCTTATAGTGACTCTGTTTGCCACAGTTTAGGCAGACGTCTTAGGATATGTCATTTGTCTTCCCAGAAGACTGTGATGATTTTGCCTTTGCCTCTTTTAGAAGCTCTGGCTCTGCCTCCTGAGCATAGCCATCAACTCTCCAAGATTTTATTCTTGGTTCATAATGAACATGCCCCACCTTTCGGGTAGAGACTATAAGATCAAATCTTTGGTAGTCTCGGCCACGTAGGTAATGCCCAGCTAACCTAGCTGATCGATGTCAGCAATCATCTCGACACTTAGTGTTCGACAGATGTACCCTCTGACATACTCGAGCGAAATAGATTCTTTTGCAATTCGTACTTCTAAGATCTAAGAATAGATCTATGAAGATCCTTCAATTTCAACATCATGGTTTAAGGATCTAATCCTTAGTTTTGACGAAGAAATTAAGGATTCGTTGCGGCAAGCATAACAGATTGAGCACTAAAGTTATCAACATCATGAGTCTTCCAAAGCTCATGCTCCACTATTTACTAACTCCGGGTCAGGCCCGAGATGTCACTCTATCAACATAGAATAACTTCTCGTTCCTAGGCATATCCTAAGGTTCTATTCCAATCTGAAAATTGAAGCCGCTTAAAGACATTTTCACCCAGGATTATGTTTTAAACGTTAATCTTTCAGTTATCTTGATTCCAATAGTCTAATTATCCAATCAACGATTTCGGGTACAATCTAATATAATGATTACTATAGTCTAACTATATAATCAACTACTATGTGATTGGTTAAATTCAAATATATTTGATTACTATAATCCAATTATATAATCAATTATAAATGAAGTAGTTTGAATACAGTCCAACTGTTTAATTAAAACAACAATTGAATATTAGTCCAACTAATATATTTAAAAACTTTTAATGACGAAAAATTGAAATGAACGCGTATTGGCAAGTATCTAAACGAAATTGTAAATTTAATACTTGTCTCCCATTATTTTTCGGCGAGCCTCTAACCCTATGTGGAGTACTCGGGAAACCTAGTTTCCTAGTGGGCTAGGATCCCGTTAAATAACACACAACCTTGACTTTGGCCAACAAGCTGTATGATATTTAACTAGGTAGATCTCTAAGATCAATTGGATCTCATCCAATTCCTAGATCCGGTAGGTGGAACTCCAAGTCCGAAACATATATATAATATATATGCCAATATATCCAATATATTTTCCTACCTTTTCCTCTGAATCAACTAAGCCTTGGCTTTGGCACAACAAGCTTAATGATTCCAGTTAAGCGGGACCCATTGACTTTGGAAAGCTTCGTAATCGATGTCGATGGACAATAAGTGATCTTGACTTTGGCCAACAAATCACAACTTGGAAAAGACATGCGATATGGAACAAAGCCTTCATGATTCAAACACATCCGCGATGGACAAATGTCTTGACTTTGGCCAACAAACCAGTGCCAATCTTGGATCTTGAGAGAGAATCACTCAATGGAAGGAAATCGCTTAATATTTGTTGAGGGTTTTTCGCGTAATTGGCAACCAATTAATTATCTTTAATTAGGTCTCATCATACACCCTTAAGCATGCATTCTAAAAGCATAATAAGGCGCGATAAATAAATTAATAATGATATGCGAATGGATATCTCATAAATTGTTCCTAGAACAAATCACTCCATTTCCTCTCCCCGGCTAACACTATTCTTACTTCTACCCAATTACATAACACTTCTAAAGAAACCTCATTTACATTGAGGGGAATAGGTGAGAAGAGAATTACAAAGAATCGAGAGATAAATGCTAGACACGCAGGTCCAATTTAATAAATTCTAAATTTATTACACAACAATTTCCAAAATTGCCCTCACCCATCTAATATCTATCTGATATACATTATTCATACATCACATCCATGTATTCACACAAAGCATGTTATCAATCAATCTAATCCAATTAATTAATCTTTAATTAATGACCATCCAATGTTCAAACAACAATTTAATTTGCGCGAGTCCAACTCATTTAAGAATAAGTACTCAAAGTACGAATTCTTGAATTATATCGAACTATAATTTTAAATCCAATTTAATTTGTATTCAATACTAATTCTATATTTAATTCCAAATTAAATAATTACACTTTTGATGTGCCTTTATGACTTAGATTCCAAATCTAATCTTAATGAGTCTCAAAGCCCAATTAACATCCAATGTCAATTTAATTAAAGTCCAATGGGCTTTTAATTAATTCATAGGGCATGGACTTTGGCAACCAAAGCCCAATAAGGAATCACCATTTGCTATAAAATTAATTTTGGCCCATTAGGCCCAATTAATTATTTAAAGGCCCATTTATCATATTTGGACTTTATGGAAATGGTTTTAGGCCCAATTGGATCCAACCAATCATTCTAAACCAAATTTGGCTCAACCAAGCCCATTAAGCCCAAATACAATATTTTTAGCCCAATTCCAAATTAAGCCCAATTAATTCAATCACAATATCCCAAATATCACAATTATTTAATTAAACTGTATTAGCCATAATTAATTAGTTGAATTAATATTTCCAAAACACCAATTACACTAATTAATCATACTTTAATTAATCAACTTATGTCCAACATAAATTGAAGCAAAATCAATCCCAACATGCTTACTAGGCTCACGACAATTTCGGGATTTTTATATCCGATTTTGATTTCAATCCAATTAAATCAAAAATCAATATATCCAAACATTTTAAACACATCCAATGGCTTAAAATCAAAAATCACCATGAGCTACAAGAGTCCTCACATTCGGCCAAGCCTCTCAATTTGGGGAAAATTAATCCAATTAATTTTTCATCAAATTGATCATGCATAACTCTAAGTTATCAATATATAAGCATACTCAAATAAACAATTTGATCAAATCATGATCAAATCAAAAATACTCTAATTCAAGATTAAGAACCCTAAAATATTTCATGCTTAATTTAGGCTCTGATACCATTGTTGGGTTCTCTAAGAACAACAACAAAGATCATTAAGCATAAAACATGTGAATACGCAAAGTAAAGTAGCGGAAATTACTCACTTTGATCGGCTAAGGATGTGTAGACAACAAAATTTTTGCCTCCATTGAGGTTGCTCCAAGCTCCTCTCTTTGATGTATGTTGAGCTTCCAAGCTTGTTCTTGAATTCCAAACTCAAGGGTTAGTGTCCCTAACACATTTGTATGACTCATTTGATGTGCTAGCAATGGAGAATTTTTGCAACAAAAATTCCCTTTTCCTTTGTGTGACTCTCGGCCAAGCCAAGAGAAGAGGGGAAGATGATGAAGTTCACGCCCAATGCATGGAGAGGAGAGAAAAGAAAAATTGCGTGAAGTGTGTAATGATTTTCCAAAAATCAAAACCATATACCAAATCAAGATTTGGTACAAAGTCCATCACCTTTTCAAAGTTGAGTGTTTGGTAAGTCATCACCAAATACCAAACTCCATCAACATAAAGTGATGAGAATGACATGTGATGTGACTTAATGTGGGCCCCACTTTGATTCAAAATCCGAGTGGGCCCGTAAACATATTCCGGGCTCGAGTTCGTTAATTCTGAATTAACAAATTTTCCGTTGCGATGTAATTAAATCAAATTTAATTAAATAATTATGCCTAGCAAAATTACTATTCACGTCGCTCGCGAATTAATTCTAAATTAATTAGTTCTCCTGAATTAAAATCTAATTTTAATTCCATTATGAAAACTAATTTCATTTAATATATCGAATATATTATTTTATCGATTAATTCCAAATTAATCGTTCTCTCTCTATTATTAATTGAATTTTATCCCAGATAAAATTCTCCGTAATTAATCCTAGATTAATTTTGCTCTCTCTTCTAATTAATCCCAGATTAATTATGTTCGAGTCATACGTCATCGGTGAATCTTCGGGAAGTGACCCATGAGATCTCTGGATATGTTGGCAGTAAATCCGGTTATCGGACTATCCGAATACGTCCGTACCCCGTACCAAATTTTTACCGATTTACAAGACATGGTTGGCTTCTAGGAAAGCAATGTGCCTACGCAATTCTCCAGAAATATTCTTTTAAGGAATATGTAATATGTGTCAGGCGTAGTATACGTAGTATTGCGTATTACGATCCAGTATCGAATGTCACATGCTAGGCCTGGGGCTGAAATTGTGTCTGCCCCGTACAAAGCATATATCGGATCTCTGGTAACTAGTCTCTATAATCGATTAAACATGACCTAGTCATATTATCCCGATGATTGCAGTACTTAAGAGTATTAGTTCCGTATCCAACGTGATCATCATCTACATATGACTGAAGTGATACTTTCATATTGACATCACACCCAATACACTACAATTCTCAGTATACCTAGAAGAGGCGTACAGAGAACCTGTTAAAGCCCCGGACGACCAAAACCAAAGTATACTGATTGTCGCAAGTATTAGCGATGCAAGTCTCAGGTTAAAACCAAATACATCTACCATGATTCGGATTCCAATAGACACATAGTCATACTACCAATGGGATTCCGATGGGTCTATCCAGAGCGAAGCTGTTTCCGTACCATCAGTAAACACAACTTTCTATCACACTTGCATAAGTATCCAATATTTAAATATATGAGAACTATGTCGTTATGCTCCCACAACGCGCACAAGTGCAATACTAGTCTATTCCGCATTATCGATGTCCAGTCTCGATAATACTACGACTAGGGATATTTAATGATTAAACTTTAGTGGATTAATAATGTCTTATATCTTATTAATCCGGAACTAATCATATGGACTTTTATCATTTATGTATCTTGGTAATCCAATTACAAATGATAAAAGAGCAATTTCCTTTGTCACATAGTTAATTTGTACAACAACTCCATGTTCTGTACAAATAGTGATGTTATGGGTCATAATTATCCAACAATACCCTCATTTGTATATATACTATTAATATGATTAATAATATTATTCTTGTCACATGATGAACACTAAAAATTGCACATTTATTAAAAGAAAAATAAATCATTTTACACTTGTAGTTTCATTAATACCTTAATTTAGCATATTAATTAAATTTATGTTTTATATATTTTTATTGTGATTTTTATCTTTTATCTAGGTGAAATAATACTTTGGATGCATATATAGAAAAATGGACTTGACATTTGGATTTTGGAGGCCAAAAATTTAATAGGACGTTCTAATAGTGTACAAGTTCGGAAGTTCCAACCCTGCGCAAGTTTCGTATTTTAGCCATAACATTTTACTCCGGTATCAGATTTAAGTGATTCTAGTTCCAGATGAAAGAAGACTCAAATATCTACAACATTTAAGTTCATAATATTTTCTAATTCTGAGATTTTCAAGATTGAAATTCACGACGAAACTAAAATGTGTTATATGTAAAAGTCATTGTCAAATCAAAAATTAAAAAAATAAATAAATAAATAAGTTTGATGGCAATCCACCGAAATGGATTGCCACAAAACATGGAGCATGTTTGGTGGAGAATGCAATTACATTCGTAAGAAATGCTGTGCTCTGCACCTCATTTTCTTCAGTCTAGATTCCATAGTTTTCCTGAAAATTTGTGGATTTCTAGCTCTTATGTGTTTTATTTTTTTAAAAGCTTTCTTGTATTTTCTTTTTCTTTCAGTAATAAAATTATGTGTGTTTTTATTCAAATTATGAGTAGCTAATTTCTTTTTGTTGGGGTAAAGGGTGAAGTTTTTAATATGAAAATTTAGATTAATCTCACTTATATTATAATATATAAATTGTAATATAATAAATAATATTTAATTTAAATATGGATTAATTATTGACAAACTTTGTTACCGCCTATATGACTGGTTTTATTTATTTGGCATAATTGAGTACCTAACTGGACTTGCTATAGACAAAGTTATCACCGCCTTTATGGTTGGTTTTATTTGTTTTAGCATAATTAATTCATGAAATAAATTAATTGGGTAATAATGACAATTTACATATTATAAAAAGTGAGATTTTTAAATTTAAAATATTAAAAATGAATCCTCTAACTCCAGCTTTTTATTTTATTATTGCAGTACAATTTAAAAATTTCCAATCACTTCAAAAAATTCAATCTTTTTCTTTTCACTCAAATTATTATTTTATCATATTAAATATATTTCTTTTGGATCGACCCCGGACTTAACGGGTTATTTTATTACTTCGACACTCTTATACTTGGGAGTAAAAAACCACTTTTTGAGCGTGTCAAGTTTTTGGCGCCATTGTCGAGGAATAAATTTAGTAGATAGAATAATCATTGTATATTTTTTCTTTATTTTTATTTTTATTTTTTGTACTTTGGTATTTTTTTATTTTTGTATTTTTTTTGCATCTCATCCTCTTTCATCTTTACATTTATATAGATTCAAAATATCTTGATTGATCGTAAATGAATCATGAACCCATAAATCTCACATACAGACAGGCCCTGTTTTTAATTCTTCAAGGTTATAGGAGATAGAAAAATCAATTAAAATGGAGCTTGCATTTTGCCAAAGAATTTTTTGAACCATCCCCATCTAGAGATTATTCCATAATTTTTTGTGAGAACCTAATTCGAGAGATTGAGACAACTGAACGAGAAATTCAATTGATATCTCAATTGACAAGAATCAGAGGACTTTTTAATCTAAATCACTACATTTGTATTTTCTTTATTTTTTTTCTTTTTGTCAATTTTAATTTTATTTTTATTTTTATTTTTCCACCTTTTTATTATTTTCTTTTTGTAAGTATGGTATTTGAATTTTTTTCTTAAATTTTAGCATATAGTTTGTATTTATGTTGCATGAAATACTGGTCTCGATCATCTAGCGGTATATTAAATAGAGAGTCTCTATCACCTTCATCGTTAGTCAAAATGGCCGAGAACCAAATTGAAAATCCACATGTCCGAGTTGAAAACCTAGTTGATCAGGAAGAAAACGAGTCTCAGTATGGCGATCTTAATCATCCTAGGACACTCAGATATTTCATGAATCCCGCTAGGACAGGATCACCATCTTGCATTATTTTTCCCCCAGATGCAGCATGTTTCAATTTTAAGCCAGGTGTCATCCAACTTTTACCCACATTCCACAGTCTATAATCAGAAAATCAGCATGTTTCAATTTTAAGCCAGGTGTCATCCAACTTTTACCCATATTCCACGGTCTAGAATCAGAAAATCTTTATCAGCACTTAAGGGAATTTGAAGAGATATGTAACACATGCACATACCAAAATTACAGCATTAATATAATTCGATTAAAGTTTTTTCCCTTTTCTTTAAAGAATAAAGCTAAAATTTGGTTGCAGAACCTTAGGTCAGGATCCGTTAGAATATGGAATGATTTGCAAGAACAGTTCCTAAAAAAATTCTTTCCCCCTCACATGACAAACTCATTTAAGAGGAGAATCACAACCTCCACACAAGAGTCAGGGGAAACACTTTACCAATATTGAGAGAGATTTAAAGAGATGTTGAATGTTTTTCCACATCACGAGTTTGAAACATGGAGGCTGGTTGCCTACTTCCACGAAGGTTTAATACCCCAAAGTAGACAAATAGTAGAGATGATGTGTAATGGTGAGTTTAGGGAAAAAATCCCGAAGATGCACTAGATTACCTAGAACACATAGCAGAGAATGCACAACAATGAGACACAGTTGGCACTTATGAGTCGTCTGTAAAATGCTAGTCATCTGGTAGAAGTATGTTTAACCTTAGAGAATATCATGACCTTTCTGCTAAATATGCATCTCTAGCTAAAAAAGTCGAGGCATTAGAAATGAGGAAAAGTGATAATGTCAAGTCAATTCAAGAAGTCATTTGTCAAATCTGTAACTCAAATGAATATGTGATGAGCGGAAAATATATCAATATTTACCGCCCCTTTAACTTAATATTTTGTTTAGTTTCTCGGGTTTGATGAACGTTTTGATGTGTTTTAGTTTATTTTGCAGATAAAATAATATCGGGTCTCAATGAAATCATTTAGGATGAAATATGGGTCAAATAAGGGCAATTATTGGACTTGATATTTTAATTTTGGAGATTGGAAACTTGAAAGGGCGTTTTGACGAAGTGCAGTTTTGGAAATTCCAGTTTTGCGCATCTGTCGTATTTTGGGCATAACTTTTTACTCAGATATTGGATTGAGCTGATTCAAGTTCCAGATTAATGAAGACTCAAAGATCGACAACTTTGAAAGACAAAATAATTTCGAATTCTGAAGATTTCATGCCCGAAATTGATGAACCATCCAGAAGTGTGTAGTGTGTAATTATTAAAGTCACTTTCAATCATTTTCAAAGCAAAAAAATAATTAATAAATAAATAATAAAAATTATCAAATCATCACCAAACATGATAAGAGATTAGTGGAGCAATTAATAATGGATTTGGTGGAGCAATTAGTGGAGCAATTAATAATTGATTTGGTGGATGATTTGATGGAGGCAAAATTTTGCCTATAAATACCAAGTCATTTCATTGTAAAATTCATACTTTCTTCTAAGGAATTCCTTAAGAATACTAAGAAGATTGTATCTTGTTTGTTTATTTATAGCTTTTAGTAATTAATTTCCGCTTTCGCACTTTCTTTTCTTTACTTTTCAGTTTTTACTTTCCGCAATTTACTTTTATGCACAGTACTTTTCTTTCTTTAATTTTCAGCAATTTACTTTCAGCAATTTACTTTCAGCATTTAATTTTCAGCAATTTACTTTTCAGCTTTTACTTTATGTCTTTTACTTTTCAGCATTTTTATTTTATGTCTTTTATTTTTAAGTTTTTACTAGCCCTAGTTATGTGTTAGTTATCTGGGGTTGTGATGAATTCTAATATCACCGGTTTATAAGGGGTTATTTTATAGTTTGGGTAATTTAAAGGTTTACTTATTAAGTCTTAAGCT
Source organism: Zanthoxylum bungeanum (assembly GCA_019454045.1). Lineage (NCBI taxonomy): Eukaryota > Viridiplantae > Streptophyta > Magnoliopsida > Sapindales > Rutaceae > Zanthoxylum > Zanthoxylum bungeanum. Next base: position 98,833 of record SKCR01017710.1, read on the forward strand.
TAATGCTTCTTGTTGTCTGATCACCAATAAGATTGATGTGGTAAATCTAAAATGAACTAGACATAGAGATTTTAGGTTTCAGCCTTAGACTTAATAGCCCACGATCTTCCTTGAGGATAGATAACCCTTTAATAGATTTCCTTACAGGATAGACATATACCTGTCGGGCGGGGGTAGCCATAATTGGAACTTAAACTTAAGGAATCCAGATAATTTGGTTGACATAGACATATGGTTCAATTGGGTTAAACTGGGTATTTGCGTCTGACCATCGACAGAGGCTTTTGCATAATTTAGTGTTCCAGGTTAGTAAACCGATTTATTACACAAACATAAAATAATCACTTCAACTTTTAAAAGATATTAGAATGATTCACAACCCTAGATCTTTGTATCTTTTGTTATTTTCCTTAGTATTTTCTTTTGTCTTTTTATTTATTTATTTATTTATTTTGTAAAACCACTTTCAACCAATCAAACAATCATTCTCTTCTTCATTTAATTAGATATCTGTAAATAAATAGATTCAATAATTAATAACAATAGTAGGAATTAAGTACTCGTGGGATCGATATTTTTATACTACTTGAACGATACGTGCGCTTGCGTTATACGTGTGTGTTTACGCCGGTCAATATGTCACACAAGTTTGCCCAACCTTGTCAGCCCTGCAAGAATATCTTCATGACCAAGTCAGTTCCATAAACACTTTCAATAGACCAAATCCAAACTCATACTCCCAAACCTACAATTTTGGTTGGAGAAACCATCCAAACTTCAATTGGAGGAATTATAACCAAGCACAACCATTGCAACAACCTCCCCATGTACACCAGAATTTCCGAAATTCCCAGAATTATGCACCATATATCACACCACCTAGGAAAATCCTTGAGGATACCATGCATGCATTCATTGATAAATGAGAAGCCATCAATAACCAAAATTGGCAAACATTAATTGATCTGAAAGATACTTTCTCCAAAATTACATCTGCTTTAACCATTAATAAGAAAGGAAAGTTTCCTGCACAACCACAACCAAATCCCAAGAGTCATCAAAACCCTCACGATGGTAGTTCTGGAAGTCACATATAAACCATGTCAAATCAATTATTACTCTTCGTAGTGGTAAGGTGATCAATAGACCTATTCTTAAACCTCGTGAAACTGAAAATAAATCAGATTTGGAGGGTAAAGAAGGGGTTGATGAACCATTACCCGTCGTTGATGATAACAATTTCTCTCATGCACCTCCATTTCCACAGGCATTAAAACAAAGAAATTGAGCCATTCCCCAGAGATATATGAAATATCCAAACAAGTAAAGGTCAATATTTCTTTGTTAGATATCATCCAACAGATACCATCTTATGCCAAATTTCTGAAAGACTTGTGCACCGTTAAAAGAAACATCAGGTAAGAAAGAAAGCTTTTCTAGCTGAACAGGTAAGTTCCATTCTCTCAACCAATAATGCATTAAAATACAAGGACCCTGATTGTCCAACTATTTCATGTATGATGGAAATAAAAAAAAATGAACATGCTTTGCTTGATCTTGGAGCCAGTGTCAAGTGCACATTTATTAAAAGAAAAATCAATCATTTTACACTTGTAGTTTCATTAATCCCCTAAATTTAGCATATTAATTAAATTTATGTTTCATATATTTTTATTGTGATTTTTATCGTTTATGTAGATGAAATAATACTTTGGATGCATACATAGAAAAATGGACTTGACATTTGGATTCTGGAGGCCAGAAATTTAATAGGGTGTTCTAACATTGTACAAATTCGGAAATTCCAACCCTGCGCAATATCCATATTTTGGTCATAACTTTTTACTCTAATATCGGATTGAAGTGATTCTAGTTCTAAATGAAAGAAGACTCAAAGATCTATAACTTTTAAGTTCACTATATTTTCTAATTCTAAGATTTTCAAGACCGAAATTGACGAAGAATTCAAAATATGTTATATGTAATAGTCATTGTCAAATCAAAAAAAAAAGTTTGATGGCAATCCACCAAAATGGATTGCCACCAAACACGCTCCATGTTTGGTGGAGAATGCAATTGCAAATTCAATTGTATTCGTAAGAGGTGTCGAGCACCTCTATAAATAGAGCTGCTATGCACCTCATTTTATTCAGTTTGGATTTCATAGATTTCTCTGAAAATTTGTGGATTTCTATCTCTTGTGTGTTTTATTTTTTTAAAAGATTTATTGTATTTTCTTCTTCTTTCAGTAATAAAATTATGTATGTTTTTATTCAAGTTATGAGTAGCTAATTTCTTTTTGTTGGGGTAAAGGGAGAAGCTTTTAATATGAAAATTTAGATTAATCTCACTTATATTATAATATATAAATTGTAATCTAATGATTAATATTTAATTTAAATTTGGATTAATTATTGACAAACTTTGTTATCGCTATATGGCTTGTTTTATTTATTTGGCATAATTGACTACCTAACTCGACTTGTTATAGACAAAGCTATCACCGCCTTTATGACTGGTTTTATTTGTTATGACATAATTAATTCATGAAATAAATTAATTGGGTAATAATGACAATTTACATATTATAAAAAGTGAGATTTCTAAATTTTAAATATTAAAAGTGGATCATCTAACCCCCAGTATTTTATTTTATTGTTGCAGTTCAATTTAAAAATTTCCAATCACTTTAAAAAATTCAATCTTTTTATTTTCACTCAAATTATTATTTTATCCTATTAAATTTATTCCCTGTGGATCGACCCCGGACTTACCGGGTTATTTTATTACTTCGACACTCTTCTACTTGTGAGTAAAGAACCACTTTTTGAGCGTGTCATTACACTTGGAACTATATATTAGAGTTTAATATATGGTTTTTTTAATAATTATATGATAATTATTAATTACATAACTATTAAATTATATTATATATGATTTAATAATTGGTTTATTTTTGAATTTCCAAAAATGAGTTTTTGGAAACCCTTTTGGTTGGAATGGAAGTTACACCTTTTTTAAAAAGTAATAACTTATTTGATTTTGTAACATTCCTTTGTCATGATGATGATATTTAGTAAATTTGGATGTTATAAAATTTTGTTCAAAAATAGGAAGGGTTGGTCGAATTTCTCATATGGGAAAAGGGAAGGGTTTTGTTAATTTTGGAAATTAATAACCCTAGGTATAAAAAGAAAAATTAATTTTTCTTTTTGCCTAAGCCTTACGTTCTAACCTTAGCCACCTTCTTCTTGTTCCAACAATTCTCTCAAGTGTTGAGAAAAACTAAAACAATAACAAAAACAAAAATAAAATAAAAACTAATGTGGCTTATAATCTCTAAAGAGTTTAGGGATTGATTTTGTGAATTTAGCTCACCTAACTTCTGTTGGTTATGAGAGATAGCACGAAAGATTTCTTGGTGTCGAACAAAGCTCTCCATCTTCTTCCTCTACATACATCACATGGCAGTGTGCATTTTTCTGTTCACTGTCATATGCCATTTTGGTGAAATCAGGGCTCGGTTTATTTTTCTTTTGATCCAGAAATTTTAGGGAACTTTAAGGGGTATTTTGGGGCTGTGTTGGGGCTGTTTCCGAATAGACGGTAATGTGATCTGCACTCGGGATACAACTCCACGTACCATTGGATTTTATAACACACTTAGATTAATTAAATGGTTTAATTAAAATTTTGACCACTTTAGAATTTTAAATTTTAGACTAATTAGTGTTCTAATATTTTAAGAGTTAAAATATAATAGGTCACTAAAACTAGATCAATTAAATAAGTTTATTTAAGTAAAACAATTAGTAGAGACTAATGGATATTAGTGAGTTAAATTTTAAGAGTTAAAATTGGTAAAGTCACTAATAATGTACTAGTGTAAAAAAGAGTTATGATTTAGCCGCCATATATTTATTCACACTAGTAAATTAAAAATATTAGATATTCTGAAAATAGAAACCTTAATTTTAAAATAGTGAGTGAGAGAGATATATACAACAGTATATCCCGTGATTTTCGTTGTTAGTCCGAAAACGTGAGATTCAAAAGGCGTCTCGAGACGGCTTTGTTTTTGTCCCCCTACGGATGGTGTCCATTTTGGGTCAATATCAAGTTTGGATTCCGAGAGGATGGGGACTCTAGATGTATCTGGTGAACTGACCTACTCTACAACAGCACTTCACTAGTTAAGTCCGAGAGTTCCGAAATGACGGGTCACACTCACAAAGGAATGATTAAATGTTAATCAAAATTCCTTGATCAAATCAAACAGTGGTTGTTTAATATAAGAATAAGAGTTATTCCCGAATATATTAATCAATTGAGATTGTCTCAATCTATCATGCAAGTACTTGACCTACCCTACGGCGACACTTATTTATGGGATGATAGATTTCCATGGCATAGTAATTCTCTTAGGTTTCTAATTCGTTATTCATGGTTCATGCATCATGTTTAATTTTATGCCAAAATATTTGATGATTTTAATATGCGATGAATGAATATTAAATGCAGGTTTATTTTATTTTTTAGCCATGGTTCTCCAATTATTTCCATTCTCTCTAATGATAAATTAACGAGAGAAAACTATGTTAATTGGAAAAGTAATATGAACGCTATCCTGGTCTGTGAATACCTAAAATTTATCTTGACGGAGGAGTGTTCTCCCTAGCCGGCCAGAAATGCTGGCCAAGCTGTGCACGACGCTTATCAAAAATAGATCGTGGCTAATGAGAAGGCCCACTACTACTTGATAGCAGAGATGTCTGAGGTTCTTGCTGTAAAGCATGAGCCTATGGCTACAACATCTCAGATGATGGAGTCATTGCAGAGCATGTTCGGGCAGCCTTCGGAGCATCAACGTCATGAGGCCATGGTCTCAGCGATGACTGCTAGGATAAAGGATGAGACATCAATCTGAGAACATGTCTTGAGGATGGTGACCTACCTCAATACAGCCAAAACCCATGGCGCTCGTATTGACTAGTGGAGCCAGGTGACCATGATTATGGAAACTCTTCTGAAGAGTTTCCTGCCGTTTAAAAGCAACTATGATATAAACAAGTTGATTTTTACTTTGACCCGGCTACTTAATGAGCTCACCCACTATGAGTCAATGTTTATGGATCCTCGTAAGCCTAATGCTGACGACCGAGTCTTTTAAATCTACAAAGAAGAAAAGAATAGCACTAGGAAGGCTAAGTCAAAGACTGGAACAATGCTGCGGTCTTGAAGCATATTTGGCGGCTTCTTACTGATCATTCCTCTATCTGGTCTCGGTGGGTTCATGATTTTATCTTAAAGGGTCGCTCCTTTTGGCAAATAACTCCAACATCTGGTTCGTCTTGGATCTGGCAAAAGATTTTGCGAAGTAGGGAGTGGTGTAAAGGGCTGTTCCGAGCTCGCATAGGGGATGGTTTGTCTATTTTTTTGTGGCGGGACTATTGGCTTCCGATAGGTCCCATCTGTGATGTCTTCAGCTTCAGAACTTTGAGTGGCACAGGGCTGCCCCCAGATTCAAAAGTTGCAGCTATAATTAGAAATGGGCTCTGGCAATTTCCTGAAAGTTTTCCGGCTCTACAGGAAATTTGGAATTCAATCACTTTTCGTCCTATTCCTGGAAGGCCAGATAGCTATATTTGGATGGGGAATACTACAGGAAAGTTTTCAATTGAAAATGCTTGGGAGCTGTCGAGATGTAGAAGAAACCCAAGTACTATTCACCATTTGTTATGGTTTAAGGGACATATTCCTCGTCATTCTTTCATCTTGTGGTTAGCCTCAATGGAGAGACTTAGTACCATGGACAGATTGTTCAGGTTTGGAGTTGTCCAGGATACTACTTGTGTCCTCTGTTCTTCTTGTGTGGAAACCCATACACATCTGTTATTTGACTGTGCATTTACTCAGACTCTATGGCATGCTATTTCTGCTAAAACTCTTCTTAGATGGCCTTGTTTGAATTGGTTGAATTTTCTTCGTTGGGCTACGGTCAAGTTGCAGAAGAAAGGAGATCCAGTTACTATAGTTGCCAGAATTACTTTAGCAGCTCTGGTTTATTTTATTTGGTATGAACGAAACATTAGGGTTTTTGACAAATGTTCAAAGGATGCGGATGGTGTTGTTGAAGAGATTCTTGGTACTATAAGATGCATATTGGCTTTCTTAAATGACAGCATGTCCTTTCCTGTTACAATTAAGCAGGTTTGGAATCTGATTTGATTCTGTTTTACTATGGTTGTGATGGGTTGGTGTCTTGATTTTGAGTTGAGGACCTTGTGGCTCGTTGAGTGTTGTGGTTCGGCGACTTGGTTCAGCTTGTTGGGCGATGGGGCCAAGTTAGTTGGGCGATCAGCTTGTTGGACGATGGGGCGAAGCTAGTTGGGCGTTGGGGTTTTAGCTCTTTTCGGCCATGCTTCCTTACTTCAGCGATGAGGGATTGGCTGCTCAGTTTAGTTTTTGTGCTTTTGTGGGCTTCCTTTGCATCTAAGGGTGGCATGTTCTGGGCGCTGTGATTCAGTTTGAAGGTTTGTTTGATTACCGATGTGGGACTCTCTGTTCCTTTGTAGCTGGGCGAGGGCGATGTGGGAATGGTGTACTGGGCGATTCGGGAATGGGGCATTTAGCCTGTTTCATTGCAACAAACGATGTCCCTATTCCTCACGGCTTTCAGTTTGAGGTTTGTGGATTTGCCTGCTGACTTGCGGTCTTTGATGCTTTTTTACCGATCCGCTTGCTAGTTGCCTGTTTTGGATTGGGCTTCTACAACGTTGGGCTTGTGTTTTTTGGTTTTGGACTGCTCAGCATTTTGGGCTAGTTTTTTTGGGCTTTTGGTTTTAGTATTGTGTTGAAGGCTTTTTGGGCCTGTTTCTTTATGATTCTTTGATTGGATCCTTGTTTAGCTCGTTCTTGAGCTCTTGTACCCTTCCTGGGGTATGCCCCTTGTACCTTGTACACATTCTTTTTGGATATAAAACTTGTAATTTTCCACAAAAAAAAAAAAGGCTAAGGCTAAGCTCATGAAGAAGAAGAAGAAGAACAAGAAAGGCTCCAAGGATGCGAAGCCCAAGGGAAAGTGTTTCCACTGCAACAAGGACAGGCATTGGAAAAGAAATTGTCTTAAATACCTTGCCGAGCTGAAAGAGAAGAAGGCTACAGGTAAATATGTTTTAATTGTTATCAAATTTCTATTAGTGGAGGATGATAAATTCGCACGGATTGTTAATTCTGAAGCCACTAACCATATTTGTTATTCTTTACAGCTACTTGACTCATGGAGGGATCTTACTGAAGGTGACTACACAATGAGGGTCGGGATATGGGATGTCGTTTCAACAAGAGCAGTGAGAGTTTCCAGTTTAAATTTTATGAATAATAGTTATTTAAATTTGAACAATGTGTTATTCATTCCTGGTTTTCGCAGGAATTTGATTTATGTTTCCAAACTTTTGGATGATGGTTTTTCAATTTCTTTTAATATTAATTTGGTTATTATTGGTAGAAATGGATTAATCATATGCACAGGAAATTCAGAAAATAACTTGTATGTGTTAAGTCCGTTAACACATAGGTCACTGTTCAACACTGAAATGTTTAAGGTTGAGAAACCTAAAATAAAACGGCAAAAGATTTCTCACGATGACACAGATTTGTGGCATCTTATACTTGCTCATATCAGCCTTGATCGGATAGATAGGTTGATAAAGAACGAAGCCTTAAACTAGTAAAAACTCGAAAATTTACCAGTCTACGAATCCTGTTTAGAAGGAAAAATGACCAAGAGATATTTTACTGGAAAATGTATAAGAGCCAGTCAACCACTTGAGTTAATACATTCGGACGTTTGCGGACCGATGAATGTAAGAGCCCGAGGTGGTTATGAATACTTCGTCACATTTATTGACAATTATTCGAGATATGGGTATGTTTATCTAATGTAGCACAATTCAGATACTTTTGAAAAGTTCAAAGAGTATCGTGTTGGGGTTGAGAACCAGTTAGCTAAGACAATCAAAACTCTATGATCGGATCGTGGAGGACAATATCTTGATAGAGATTTTGAGGAATTCTTAGTTGAGCATGGTGTGTAGCTGAGAACGTTCTACATAGTTATGGAGTTCACTCATTCTTGCGAGAAGTAAATGAGTATCTTCCTTAATGGTTGATTCAGTACTTGAACAGTTAGAGTGTTCAAGTCTCTCTATTACGAATAGAAAGATTAACATTCATAATGGTTATGAATAAATCGTTCATTACATAATCAACGATACTTAAGGTAAAAATAATTAGAGGGGTATAACAGATATTAAGACCCGGCTCTAATTACGAGATACTCATGAAAGTGCAATCCGTATGTAATGACTATATCGATAGACACAGACGTGGTTCAGCTTAATTTATCTATCGGCGGCAATGTGAGCACATCTTCGGGTTTTTAGTGGAATAACCTGGAGTTAATAATTCAGAATAATTAATTAAAAGCTTAATTAATATTCCGGGATTATTGGAGCTCTGAACCGTAGGTCCATTTGGTCCCGTGCTAGCTCAATATATAGCAGATTAAATATAATTTGATAGTCCAATTTCAATTATATCCTCATATGTGTGTGTATATATATTATTATTAATATGATTAATAATATTATTCTTGTCACACTTGAAAATATATATTAGAGTTTAATATATGGTTTTTTTTAATAATTATATGATAATTATTAATTACATGATTATTAAATTATATTATATATGATTTAATAATTATACAGTGATAGTCTCACGGAATCCCTAGAGTTCTCCTTCTTCCGACCAACGATCCAACAACTGCACAAATTTCAGAGGAGTCCCACGAGCCAAATACACATAAGCTACGACCTGAAGGCACCATCATCATTATTTCTACTTGTTTTACAGTATTGTCTTGACACAACAAGTCCGGTCGGACTTGATTCACATCCGACCAGACATACACACGTCAGAAATATATCCGACCGTATATGGTTTCTCCCATCTGATATATAGATGGAAACCCGTACGTAAATTCCATAGCCGATTTTTGAATGGATGGTAATATAGTCTGCACTCGGGATACAACTTCACGTACCACTATGAAATAATTGTACGAAATGCCGGTTTCGCGGATCTCATTTTTTATTTTATTGTTATGTTTTTTTCCTGCCTGTTGCAGTAGTAATACATGTTTATGTTTTTTTCCCCTGTCTAGTTCATATGGAATGTCTGACTAGACTCACTGTATATCCGCCTATATATACCTAATGTGAAACAATATTCGACCGGGCTTCCACAAGACCAGACCGACGAGATATGTACCATACTTTGCTTGTTTATTATCTTGCTAACTATTATTTTACATTTTACTACAGTTATGTTGTATATTTATTACGCAAGAATTATATGTCGTTTTCTTGCTACTAGTTCACCGAGAACATTCGGCCAAGCATGACATATGTCCGGTTGGAAATCTATGACATATAACAATATCCGGTCATGCTTATATGAAGCTAGACAGATGAAATACATGCTCTGATCTGCTTAATTATGTTTTACAGTCATTTACATATTGTTATGTTATCATTGCTATACATTCATTATTATTAGTTGTACTGCTCATCCTTCATGTTTCTGGTTTATAATGGAAATCCAGCCAGACATGAACTATATGTGTATTCTGACCTGTTTGATGTCCGACCAGACTTTTACGAGGCCAAGCCGGTGATATGTGTATTCCGATATATTTGATTCACATATTTGTAACTTTCCGAGTTGTTTTTTTTTTCTTCCTTTTATTGCATTTATCATCAACTGCTTGTGCCATTATTTGCCTTTAAATTATCATTGTCTAATTTGCATTATAAAGACATAACTTTGCTTGTTTTGAATCAGGATATTATACTGACATCAATAAGAGACCATTCTGAATCCAAACGAGTTTAAAATAAAGGTGGCAATTTGAGTCAGGATTCGTTTATTCGTTTGATTCGATTCGCTTTAAAGAGAATATGAGTTTGGAAAAATGAAATCGTTTAATAAATTGGTCAATTCAATTCGATTCATTTATTAAACGATCAAATCTGAATTTGAGCTCATCAATTCGTTTAGAATTCGTTTATTAATCGAATCGAATGCGTTTAATATCCGTTTAATTATATTACAAATGAACCCTTAAATTTTTTTGAACAAAAGTGTTTAAAAAAAAGGATATTTTAATAATTACCTACTTGTAACCTAAAAAATTAACTATATAAAGCAAATTTCAAAACCTGAATTTAACCTAAAATTCTCTCTCAACTCAGTTGCTTCTCATCTCTCAATGAGTTACGAATATCAAACCCAAACCCAAATTTCCTCTCTGAACTCTAAAATTTTCAAAAATATTTTTTAAAAATTTAACCCAATAATATAATTTTAATTTCACTCCCTTTGAATTAATTTTCC